>LZPO01044632.1:10439-24256 GCA_001675575.1 Neotoma lepida
CTCCATCACATGACTCTGGCATCTCTAACATCTTGGTTTCTCCAAGGCAATCCAGGCTTCAACTTCACAGCTTCACTCAATGGCCTCTCTACTAGGCCTCCATTCAGGGACATCCCTGACACATGCCTGGCCTCAGTGGCTTTCTTTAGGCACAGAGGCAAATTCCATAACCCATTTCTTCTATCCTTAACTCTAAAACCAGAACCATGTGGCCAAAGGTGCNAAGTTTCCAAGTCCCAAGCTTANTGGGGCTGGAACATGACCCCCCTCATTCAATTACATCTTCNCCAGCTTTCTGTTCTTCACTGCCTAAGCTTGGCTGTCCCAAAACTTGCTCTGTAGACCAGGCTGGCCTCAAANTCAGAGATCCACTGTGGTGATACATTGTTTGTAAAGAAATAAANCTTGCATGAAGATCAGAGGACAGAGCCTGCCACAGAGTTAGCCATAGAGNTGAGGCATCAGTGGCANATACCTTTAATCCTAGCACTTGGGAGGCAGAGGCAGANATTGGTCTGGATTTCTGTGAGTTCAAAACCACACTGGGCNACACGAGATTAATCCAGTCTAAAAGAGAAACAGAGCCAGGCAGTGGTGGCACATACCTTTAATCCCAGCACTAGGAAGGTTGAGACAAGAAATGATATGGCTGGGCAGAGAAAGGAATGTAAGGCGGGAGGAGACAGGAACTCAACACTTCTTTCAGGCTGAGGAGTTGGTGAGGTAAGAGGTGGTGACTGGCTGCTCTGCTTCTCTGATCTTTCAGCTTTCACCCTGATATCTGGCTCTGGGATTTTATTATAAGACCTTTTAGGATTCATGCAACAATTTAACATCCTCTGCCTTTCCAGTGCTGTGATTAAAGGTGTGCCCTGCCACACTAGACTCTAAGCTTTTCTTTAGTTCCTTTTTATAAGTTGGCAATTTAGCTGGGTGGGATCTTGCCCTGAGGTCACCACTCCCTTTATATTCCATTTCTTAATCCATTGATCTCCTTGAACACAGGATTTAGCTCCATTCCACTTCCTGGTATTCTTTTTCTCCTCAAAATTTACCTTTTGTAATTTACCCTGCTCAGCTCGCGCCTCTTCATTATAAATCTTTATTGGAGTTACCACTAATATCTACATAACAGACTCTACACTAGGCTACTCTGAGATTTCTTCTGCCAATGGAATTAATCAAAAACTCTTCACATCAGCCTCAGGCATAATCTTCAGACAAGGGCAAAAGGCAGCCACTTTCTTCAACAAAATATCTCAAGAATGATTTCTAGGCAACATCCTAAAATTCTTCTCTAAAACCTCTTGAGCTAGCTCCCGACATTTCAAATCCCCAGCACTTGGGAGGCAGAAGCAGGTGGATCTCTGTGAGCTCAAGGCCAGTCTGGTCTANAGAGCAAGTTCCAGGACAGCTGGGCTACACAGAGAAACCCTGTCTCAAAAACCAACCAAACAAAAAAATTAAAAATTCTAGTTTTAAGTATAACAAAACTGACCTTTGCTTGGGATTGAAAATCTGTTAACTATAAATGGGATTTAAATGGATATCTATGAATCTTTATACTTACTATTTATACTACAGATTTTTATAATTTTTATTGAGTTTTTTCTTTGACAGTGTCATACATGTGTAAAGTGTATTTTGATTGTTTTAACCCTCACCTTCTCTAAATATTCCTCCCACCCTTATTTCCTTCCCATCCTCCCTTTCCCCACATTCATGACATTATTGTTATTGTTTTGCTTTTTATTTTTGTTTGAGACCTACTGAATTTAACCAGGATCATATGTGTGAGTGGGGATGGGAATTATCACTTGGAGACTGATGGGCTCCTCAATGGGCATACTGACTTCCCCCAGAATCCAACAGTAGCCAGAAGTTCAACAGGGAGGCCGTATAACCTCCTCCCCAATCCATGATTGANTAATGATGGGCCCAGTGTTGTATATACCAACGCAGTCAGCCACAGGGGCTGTGAGTTCCTAATTGATTGGCTGTGCTAAGCCCAGAGGGCAACATTTTATAGGCCTTTTTCTTCTCTTTCAGGTCTTATATTCTTACCACCCTGCCTTCTGTGATGATGCCTGAGCCCTAGGAGGATTATAAGCAAGTACTACTACACCCTGTTTACATGGTGTTAGGGCTTGAACAGAGGGCTTTGAGCACTCCAGGTAAGTTCCTTAGATTTTTAAAATATTTTAAATTTTGACTTATATGTATGTATATATGTATGCCATATATTTGAAGGCTCCTACTATATTTGAAGGGTCCTGCTGAGGCCAGAAGAGGGCATTGGATGCCCTGGAGTTACAGGCAGTTGTAAGCTACCTAACATGGCTGCTAGGAACTGAACTAGGATCATGTGTAAGAGCAGAATGTGTGAGCCATCTCTGTAGCCCTCATAATAACACGTTAAAACTCATNGTGCATTTTCTACTCATATATGTTGCTCACTACTTTCCTTAAAATGTATTAATATGTTTCATTATAAGGGATAGAATTTAATGCCCAATACAAATGTAGACATTCAGTCAATCTGTGCTATCATATTCAGGGCTAATGAATAATTCTTAAAGCCTTTGTATATCTACAGAAATGACTTGTATTTCACTTTATGCAGACATCTTATCTTCTATTAGAATCCAAGAAAAATGTAATCTGAGGATCAGTTATAGATTATTTGTTTTTACNAAAGCTGATCGTCCTCTGAGAGCAGCAAGTGCTCTTTACAGTTGTAAGTCTCTCCAGCCTCTCATCAGATCCTTTTTTGTAAACTTCAGTCTTGTTGCTAAGCATATCATTTATAACCACGAAGAAGTGATTATTGTTAATTGTGACTATTGAAAAGAAATTACATTGCTTTTTCATGAGNATGTAGTGGCCAAATAGTGTTGAATTACTAAACAATAGTAACTGGACCCAATGTGGTTNTATATTCAGATCTACAATTTTACAAGAAATTATGTGATATAGCAGCACTTTTGAAAACAGAATATGTACTTCAGCCAAAGCTCTGTCACACAAATCCTCTGCCAGGTTCGGTGGCACAAAGTTCCAGGCTAGTCTGTCTTAACACAAAACCAAAACCAAAAATAAAAGTCAAAGACCTCAAACTGGTCAAAAACAAAACAAAAAATAAAAGTCAAAAACCTCAAACTGGCCAGAGAATCATTTGAACCTCTTCATGACTCCCCTTCTCTGAGCTTTTCTGCCCTGCAGAGGTCCGTCCATGGGTTCACTGACTAAAGGTGAAAGGGCAAATCGTACTGCACGCCTCCTGAAATGGAAAAGTAAGACAGACACACTTTTAAAACAAGACCCCACCAGAGAGGGCATTTTTATTTGTTGGAACCCACTGTGTCCCTTCAAAGCCTTTCGCACCTTCAATCTCCCCACGTATAGAGACTCAGACAGAAAAACCTTGGGGCGTCATTAAAAAAATCCATTTCATTCCAGTGAATTCTGTCTTCCAGTGTTTTGGGGGAGCTGCAAGAAGTGTAGTCCTCAGACTCTGATGATCATTTGAGCTCTGATTACTCCATGTGTTTAAGATTGCATGGGTGCATATAAAGTTTTGTATGTAATTCCCATGCCCCTCTTGTCAGGTAGCAATATTCTTGGTATGTGACCAGCATCAATAAGAGAGACCTTTGGGGACCTTGTCAAGATTAGGTACAAACCATCAGCTTCCCTGTCAATAGTGCTAGCAAGCTGGTACAAACCCCCTTGAAATGGCCTGGACTCAAATAATGTTACAAAGCAACATTTTGANTTATATGCTTCATGTCTTGACCAGGCACCAAAGATTTCTGGTAGATATTTTTTATTCAGTCAAGTAATTCAGAGCAATTTCGGGCTTGCTGGAATGAGGCCTTGAAGAGTTTGAATTATTTGAAGGAAATGGACTTGCATGGCATTTAGACCTTAGACNCGAGATGACTCTGTAGGAGTAGCAGCTACATTAACAGCTCTTCATAGAGTGACTGGTCGCTTAAGCAATTCAGTGCTTCGATATGTTGTGGACGTCATATCCATCTTGCAGCAACCACTGCATATGTGCACAGAGAATCTATCAGGAACATCCTGGGATTTGAAGGACATTGTTGTAAATGTCATTTAAATGCAAATTAAATACACCAGCTGTTGTTGTTCGTAGTACTGGCAACCTTAAAGAGACATTTTATCCTAGCAACCAGTGGAAAGATGGATAACAAACTTCTTGTTCATAAGAAAAACAAATGATCAGAAAGCTTAGGAGCAATATGTCACCCAAATTAATCTGTTGCATGCTCAAAAATACCCAGTGTAGAAAAGCTACAGTCAAGACTTTCCAAAGATTTTTTTTTTTCGAGACAGGGTTTCTCTGTGTAGCTTTGCGCCTTTTCTGGAACTCACTTGGTAGCCCAGGCTGACCTCGAACTCACAGAGATCCGCCTGCCTCTGCCTCCCGAGTGCTGAGATTAAAGGTGTGCACCACCACCGCCCGGCTTTCCAAAGATTTTTTAACAAAGTGACTGTCATCACCAAAATGACAGATGCCATAGTAGACTACATTCTAGGTTATGACTCTGTTCCCTAAGTTTACAAAAACTGTGTAAGTAGAGTCAGTAACTGAAGTCTCCAAAGTAAACTCATCAGTGGTGATTAAGTCAAATATCTGTGGGTTTTCTGTCACAAAACTTATTTTTATTTTATTATGATATTGATCTTTCACTTCATCTGATAGATATTTCCTTTATGGTCTATGCTCCTCTCAGAAAGTTATTATCTGAATATTTTGAAACTCTGCACTCTTAGACAAACCTTGTGACATGTAGATGTCTTTTTTTAACCTGTTAAGCCTTAACCTTCTTGTTTGTTGTTCTTGTTTTGTTCATTTGTTGCTGTTACATGTTCTCAGTAAAAGTATACTGAATTTGATCGAAATATTATTTGATTTAACATCAAGTTGTAAATTTTACCTAGGTTATTCCTAAAAGAAACATATTACTTTCTGGAATACAAAGCTTAACCATTTCCAATTATTTAATAAAATAAAGTTTTCTAAAGATATTGAGAACGTGAAAAACCATTCTTATTTGGAATTTCTAAAAATATTTTATAAGCATATGTAAATATATTATGGCTACATGTTCTATAAAAGTCTAAATCCCATTGTAAAATTTAGGTATGATATACATATTCATAAACATATATATTAAAAATACATACCTATATATAAAAAATGAATGTGTGGTATATAGTAGTCCCTCCTTACGTATTAAAGAGATATTCCAAAACCCTCAGTAGTTGTCAAAAACTGTGGACAGTTTTGAACCCCATATGTATATGGTTTCCCTGAACATTCACACAAATGATAAAATGAAATTTGTAAATTAGGTGCAGTAAGAAATTAACAATAGTAACTTGTCCTAAAATGAAATAATTGCAGCAATATACTACACTAAAAATTACCAAATGTGCTCTCTCTTTCCCTCAAAACACCTTATTGTACTTTAAATTTTCCATATAAAAGAAGAACTTAATGGCCTCTTTGGTTCATATAGAGCATTGTTACCCTTCTGCCTTGTGGCCATTATTAAGTGAATTAAGGTTTCCTTGAACATGAGCCTGTGACTGTCAGTCTGATAACAGAACTATCAAGAGACTGATGGGCAGGAAGCATACCCAGCATGGATACCCTAGGTGAGAGGATATGTCCATGTCAGTGGCCATAGAAGTACTATGCAGATTTTATCATGTTGCTTAGATCAGTGCTAAATCTAAAAGCCATGTGTTGGAGATTGAAGAGTATTTAAACTATGGCAATCAGTGAATTCAATGAATCAATGCTTTTCCTCTTGAAGAACAGGCTTATAAATACCTCCACTGTGCTGTTCATAGGACTTCACTTGACATTGTAACTGCTACACCCCCACATTCAGAGAAAGTACCTCTCACCTATAAAACAGCCACTCTGCAAATACTTGTTGCATGAATAAAAGTCTTGATTAAACCATTTTTCTATAAATACATATATTTGTTTATGTTAAGGCACATATTTGAACATGATTATTCTCTCTCTCTCTCTCTTTGGAGAACATCATGNATGCATTTGATATGTTTTGATCAAATCTACCATCTCCTGTTTTCTCCAGTCCCTTCCTATACATCCTACAACTTTTATCTTCCAATGTAATGCACCCTCCCCCTAGCTCTTTTTCTTTTTAATCCACTGTGTCTGCTTTGTACTGCCTTTCTGTGCATGGATGTAGAACCATCCACTGGAGCATAACTAGCCCCTTTCAGGGGCTGCATCCCTGAGGAAAACTTGCTCTCCCTCCTCCAGTAGCCACTGATTATCAATAGCTTCTCAGTAATGGGTAGGACTTCATGATCCCCACCCCCACCCTGACTATGCTAGATTTCATCTGGCTTGATGTGTTCCACAGCCCTTTTACGTCGAGCTAATAATGTCTCACTGCATATGCCCACTACCTCTGGCTATTGCAATCTTTCTATCACCTCTTCTACAATAATACCTTGAGGGAAGTGGATATGATATAGNCATGTCATTTAGAGCTGAGTACCCTACATTTATTATTATCTGATTATTATCTGCACATTGACCAGTTAAGGATCTCTGTGTTAATCACTGTTTGTTGCAAAAAGAAACTTCTATGATGAGGGTTGAGAAATGCACTAATCTCGGGATATAAGAATAAGAATTTAGGGCACAATTTAATACTATGTCCATTTTGCTAAATCATAGTATTAGGTTCTCTCCTAGAGCCTATGACCTAGCTGGTCATGGGTGGTTGTTCCAGCTAACAATTTCAGGTATGAGCTCTAGCTTATGGAGTGGAGTTGAAATGCAATCAGAAAGTGGTTGGTTACTCCTATAACATTTATGCCATTATGCCATACATCAATGAGCATGTCTTGCCAGGTAACTTGTTATTATAGCTCACAGNGTTGACAGCTGGGTAAAAATTGTTGAATGCTTTTCTCTTATAATAGACTACATGTGAAAGCTAGCCAGTAGGGATGAAGCTTCTAGATTGATATTACCTTGATTCCTTCATGTCCTATGACTGAGTTATGTCTTTAGCATTTGTATTTTACCATCCAGTTCTGGAGAGGTGAGCACAAACAATATGAATAGCCTGTATTTGAGGGGGGACGTCTATGGGATCCCACTGACTGACAGCTCAATATGAGATAATATATACCCGGCACTGGGACTTTTATAGCCTGTGGTATCTGGGAGATGCATTGTTCTCCCACTCTAGGGTAACTCCACTTAATTTCCTTTTATATATGTGTATACAAATATTTTAGGAAGCTTCTAGAGAAGTAGCTTTCCATGTGGCACCTTTAAAAGTCTTCTGTGTTAGTTATCTCTCCCTATACTCCTTCCTGTCTTTTGCCCTCTCACCATATATCCCGTGTAAACCCGTCCTGTTCTATTATTCCCCTTCCCCTTCATACTAGATGCGTACTATCCTCTTTCTCTTGAAATCTGTCATCCCTCCCCTCCATAGTCCCTTACTAGTTCCCTGGCTTTTATGGTTACTTCAGTGTAAACACACACAGTTTTTACTGTAGCATCCATATATGAGACAGAACATGCTGTGTTTGTCTTCCTGGGTCTGAATTACCTCACTCAAAATGCCATAGTTTAAATCCAGCTCCATCCAATTACCTGAAAATGTTATGACTTCATTTTTTTCTTTACAGCTGAATAAAATTCCAATGCAATTCTTCTCAGAAATTGAAAAAAGAAATCTCAAAATTCATATGGAAATAAAAAAGACCCAAGATAGATAAAATAATCATGAGCAAACAAACAAAACAACAGCAACCACTGGAGATATCCCCACTCTAATTTCAGATTATACTAAGGTATCTAGTAATAAAAACATCATGGTGTTGGCATGGATACAATGGGATAGAACTGAGAACCCAGATAAAGGTCCACAGTCCTACAGCCACACAATTTTGACAAAGAGCCCAAAAGTACACATTGGAGAAGAGACAGCATGTTCAGCAATGGTGCTGGTGAAACTGGATAGATGCGTATAGAAGAAGGAAACTAGATCCTTTGTAAGACGGATTTTCTAAATGGTCTTGTTAAATAAAACATGGAGGCAGAGATAGGGGTGAAAGTCTGACAGAGATCAGAGGAATTAGAAACAGCTACCAGCCTTACCTTAGACTGCCACCGATGCTTCCAAAATGGAGAGTATCTGACTTCCTTATACATCCACATCTATATCTATATCCCTTTTTGTTCTGTTCTCTACATCACTTCCTCCTATCACGCATCTCTGTCACTTCCTGCCTGTCTGTATAGACCTCTGGAATTCTATGGTTGATGCTGGGATTAAAGGCATGTGTCTCCACGCTTTACTGTTCTTAGTGCGACCTGGAACTCACAGGAATCCAGACAGACCCTGCTTGCTAAGTGATAGGATTATGGGTGTGTGCTAATTTTGCAAGGCTAGTGGCTGACCTTGTTCCTCTGATCCTCAGATAAATTTTATTGGGGGACATAGATAAAATACCACCACAATCCTTACCTTTCATCTTGCACAAAACTTGGCTCCAATAGATGAAGGACTTAAAATAATATCGAATACCCTGAATCTGTTAGAAAGTAGAAAATACTCTTCAATTTATAGGCACAGGAAAGGATTTTCTGAAAAGCATCCAGTAGAGTAGGCATTAACAATTCATAAGTGGGATCTCATGAAACTAAAAAGATTCTGCATGACAAAGGGAACCATCATTGAAGTCTAGAGACAGTCTACAGAATGAGAAAAAATCTTGATATCAACTAGACAGCTTATAGAGGGTTAATATCTAGAATATGCAAATAACAACAACAACAAAACCTGAACACCAAGATCAAAATTACAACTGGGACATGGAACCAAGCAGAGAGTTCTCATATGATAAAAAAAAATACAAATGGCTGAGATATTTTTAAAAACTGTTCAACGTTTTGGCCTTTAGGGAAATGCAAATTAAAACTTTGGGATTTCGTCATACACTAGTAAGAACAGCTAAGATTAAATGATGTGTATGTGGAGTAAGGGGGATGTTCCTGTTGGCAGGAGTGAAAAGTGATAGAGCCACTAAAGAAATCAGTGTGGAGGTTCCTCAAAGGGCTAGAACTACATCTACAGTATGACCCAGATATACCACTCCTGGGCACACTCCCAAAGGACTTTATATCCTATGACAGAGATGCTTTCTTATTGATGTTCATCTGCCTCATTCACACTGGCCAGAAAATAGAAACAGCCTAGCTATCCATCAACTGATAGATTGATGATGAAAACGTGGTTCACTTTCACAGTGATTTTTTTTTTTTGATGGGGGAAAGGTTAAGACAGGGTCTCATTTTATAGCCCAGGCTGGCTTGAAACTCACCATGCAGCTTATGCTGGCCTTGGATTTGCAACAGTTCTCCTGTGTCAGTCTCCCAAGGGGTAGATTTACAGGCATGAACTATTCTTATATAAATAAAATATTTGTTTTCATTTCTCTTTAAAACCTTCTAGGATTTATAACTCTATTATCGATAGTGCTAAAATGTCAACAACTATATTCAAATCAAATCTCCACCTTTTTCTCTTTTGCAGTTCCAGATTTTTAAGTGTTTTAACNATTAAAAAACTGACAAGGGAAAAAAAATACCCTCTGTATAAGTTACTTGTGAAAAGAAATCTGCATACAGAGTTGGGAGAGAGGCAGTGTTTGCTGAAGGTAGCATTAGGTCAGTCTCTCTGGCTGAAGGAACATGCCACTGCCAGTTGGTGTTATTACCACAGCAAACAGGGTAGATTGTGCTGAGTTGAATATGTACCAGTGGTGGACTGGCTAATCCTGAACCCGCCCTGCTTCATTCTGGAAATGGTCGGTTCTTCATTCATCCCATGCTCCCTAGAAACACTGGGAAGCANTCTTGTTTGGCTGCTTGACTAAGAATTATGCACATTTTTCTCTCAGTTCTTTTCCTGGAAAGCGTTCCCTGGTAGGAATGGAGTTTGACAATGGTTAACATGTCTTTTGACTTTTTACTACAGTTCTTACTAGAACTCTGATGGATATACAGTTCAACTTCTCGGTTTATGATAATGCGACATTGCAAAGTTCTGTAAAGAACCATTGAAAACCTAAAATAGATAACATCTTGAGAATTCTTACTNCTACGCCAGTTATTGAGACTCAGATTTCTTAAGAAGGAAGTCAAGTAGAGTCAAAGGAGACGGTGTCTTCATGCTTCAGTCAAAATCACCATTGTCATCTATGGCATCAGTTAGTTCCAGTATAAAAGATGCCCCCTCACCTTGTCTGAGGAAATCTATAATTTTGTTTCATCTGAAAATTGAAGTATTAGTGATCTTCTTGATCCTCTGCTCCTCTAATCTTCATTTCATACACAAAGTCTTACAAATCCATCTCATTGAGATATTTTCAAACTTATCCCTTTGCCTATCTCAACTTCAGCTACTGTGTGCTAGGAATTTCTTAGCTTCTCCACTGATTTCACTACAAATGGTCTATCTTCCTTTGAAGATATCACATCTATTGCACAATTATTTTATATATCTGTAGGTATAAATCATAGCTCTTTGGTGTTTTTTAATTTTGCTCATTCTCAACNTGTGAATATATAGTGCTTNTGGAACAAAACCACATAAAATAATCCTTTGTAAATTAATTTCAGTGTCTGTATTAAAATGTCCTTGGCACTGCCTATTTATGTGGAGAGAGGTAGGTTTTTGCCCCATGGCTGCACAACAGATGCTGTAAAGTCTTTGGTCACATTNCTTCAGTACATCTGATGCTCCTATATACTGTAAAGATTCAGGATTTCTGCCTAACTGGCATGACTGGTCTGTTCTTACAGCAGTCCTGAATGGGGGACTTAACTTCTTTTGCAGTAACCACTGAACACTGTGAGCCTGAGTCTGTGGATAAATAGCTCAACTGCCTTGCTCCATGTGAGAACAGTTGCAAGGATTGCCTAGCATTTCCTTATAGACTGTCACATGCCTGCTGGGACAGCTTCCTTTAAAACACTGAGTCTACTGCCTTCCTCTTTTCCTTTCATAGTTCCTTGATCTCTTAGCACGCTTCCTGGTATTGCCTCTGAAGATGACTTGTAAGAAAAGCTTTGATTCAAGAAAGTGCACTTTTAAACATTAGATGTAAGAGATGGCCTTAGATAGCAAAGAGCTGAAATGAGAGTCTGAAATGTCATCATTCTTTGGTTGGACTAGAGAACCCCTTGCTGANGCTCACTGTGCTTGGNAATGCACATGTGAGATTTATGCATTAAAATCTAATATAGCTTTGATNTAACCAGGCACTTCTACTTAGCTGGTGTGCTGCTTATCTTGCCTTTCTTTCCTGGAAAAAGGAAAGTTGTTGTTGTTAACTTGACTCAAACTGGAGTTATCCGGAAAGAGGGAATTTCTGCTGAGAAATTATGTCCATCAGACTGGCCTGTAGGCAAGCCTGTGAGGTATTTTCTTGATTAATGATTGATGAGGGAAGGCCCAGCCCATTGTGGGCATTGCCATTACTNAGAATGGGAGTCCTTGGTTGTATAAGAAAACAAATTGAGTAAGCCACNGAAAGCAAGCCAGTGAACAGTGTTCCTCCATGGTTCTTGCCTTCAGGTCACTTGAGTTTCTACTCCGACTGCTCATAATTGTAGACTGTGATGAAGAAATGGAAGCCAAATGGATCCTTTCTGCCCCAAGTTGATTTTGGTCAGTGTTTTTATCACAGCAATAGAAAAGAAACTAAGATAGCAAGCTTCTTCAGTGGCCTGAAAGCTACTTGAGTCAAAGCAATGCCTTCTGTCTTCCATACTTGCTCACACCACTCCTAGGTCAATATCTAGGGTTAAGCCTTAGCATAGAAGAGCAAGGAAGCCTTGCTAATGAAAGAAGTGAATTATCAACTAAAGGGCTGGAAGTACAGCTAATACTGAGAAATCATGTTTGCAGATAGTGTAAATGGGAAATATTTGCAANAGGGAAAAATGTTGTGTAGTTTAGGAGACAATTGCTATAGCAATTTCGCTGGGCCTATTNAATTAATTACCATCCACTGCACAATGGGAGGGCTCCATTTTTTTTCCAACTTGCTATAGCAATTTCTTAAAGTAAAAAGAATTGGAATCCAAAGACGATACAGGGAAAGTCATGAGCTTTGAGCATGTAAAGGGAAACTCGCAGGAAGGCTCTGCATTAGNAAAGATACCGAGAAACAAAACNGTTNAAGTTGAAGAGCTGCAGAAGTCATGTNGCTTCAATTTTTTATTTTGCACATGATGAAAGGCATCAGGTAGATTATGTGACAACTCACCTATAGAGACATGCATGTATAACAGAGTTAGAGGCAAGGTTTCTGGACTCCTACCCTGGAGTTGTCTCTGTAATTCCCCCTTCCACACTTCCTTTCTCTGTCCCTTCTCTCCTTCCCTTCCTCGTTCCTTTCTTACATCCTTTTTTATTTTAAGTAGTCTATGTATTTATTTAAAAACACTAACTAATGCAATGACATCAATGATTAATTAATTGCTTGTTTTAGGGGGAGAATATATAGTTGGGTCCCAGTGGAAACCCTATGTATTATTATCCAGCACTTAGCAGCCCAAAGAGGGTGTTGATCCACTAACGTAGACATTGACATATTTGGTACACCAGTGAAATTAAAATATATACAATTATTATCTTTAAAATAGCACTAAAGAAGTAATGTAACTATGTCCTGAACCATTCCATTAATTCTGTATTTTTCAAGTTATCACTATAATCATAAAAACAAATGATAAGGACTAATGGTGAAGAAAGAAATCTCACCCCACCTTGTAGACTATTATGATCGTCAGTATTTTTCATAATACCTGAAAAACCTGGAGCAGTTAATATCTGAAAACTAAAATAAGGAGCCAGACGTTTCTAACACCTTTCTTTTTTATTATAATAAAATTTTAACTAAGTTAATGTATAAAATTTTAAGGCACACATAGGTTGTGTGTTTGCTCATTTGTTTGTTTTAGACAGGCTCTCATGATGTAGTGCAGGCTGGCCTTGAACTTGTGATCTTCCTGCCTCTATTTCCCTAATGCTGGAATTAAAGGCATGTGCCACTATGCCTGACTGTTTTCCTTTACTGAGATGGAATCTCAAGATCTCAGATTACCAAGAGCCGGGATTAAGGGCATGGTTCATCCACCATACATAGCCTTGTCCATAGCTATTTTTCTTAAGCAGATGTTTTAGTCAAGGTTTCTATTGCTCTAAAGAGACACCATGACCACGGCAACTCTTATAAAGAAAAACATTTAATTGAGGTTGGCTCGCTTACAGTTCAGAGATTTGGTCCATTATCATCACAGTGGGGAGCATGGTGGCATGCAGGCAGACATGGTGCTGGAGAAGCAGCTGCTACATGTTGATATGCAGGCATCAGGAAGTAAACTGTCACACTGGGTATGGCTTGAGCACATATGAGACCTCAAAGCCCGCCTCCACAGTGACACACTCCCTCTAATGAGACCACATCTCCTAGTAGTACCACTCCCTTTGGGGGCCATTTTCTTTCAAACCACAACAGCATGGCATAAAAATAATATTATTTTATTGACATTAAATGTGTATATTTATAAGATAACTTAGAATATTTTTTGAAAAGCATATAAATTAGTTTTATCAAGGAAAAACTTAGGTTGAGAGATGTTTCTCCCTATTTTGACAGAATAGGATGTTTACAGACTAGAAATGCAATTGTTTAAAAAAAAATTAAGT
>LZPO01044632.1:51229-61839 GCA_001675575.1 Neotoma lepida
GAAATATCTTGGCTTCAGATCCTTACCCCAGATGAAATTGGCCCTTCTTTGTGGATCTTAAATATAGGCTGAAGAGTAGTCTTTAAGCCTGTTCAGTGGGNTCGAGGAAAAGCNGTGTCAGNGACATGGCACCCCAGTACTCTCTCTCCACAGGAAATCTGGCAGGATTACTTTTAAAAAGTTGGATAATTAAGCTATTTTCAGGGAATTCTTTTAGAACATTGCTGTTTAAAAGAACATTCTTTGATGTCAAAAATGTTCTTTATCTGTGCTGTTCAATGCAGAGACCACTTGTTACATGTGGTAGTTAAACACTTAAAACAGTTTAGTGAACAACTATNTTTTATATATTCAAATTTAAATAATTTAATTAACTTAATTTTTGTTGCTGAGNATTGAATGTGCCAAGCTTTGTACAGGCTGAGCATGCACTCTGCCACTCAGCAGATCTAATACTTTAATTTTACATGGAAATAATCAAATGTAGTTAGTGGTTGTCCTATTGAATATCAGAGCTCTGGGGCTTGCTTACCAATACCCAAATCCAGATGCAAAATTTTAAACTTCCGCTTGCCTGTGAGGTGTGATCAACTGGGAGACTGAAAAGGCTTAGATTTCTCTTGGAAGGGTGCCACACATAAACAGAATGCTTTCTTTAGGCACCAAACTGTGAGTGACATTATTTCTTGGTTTACTCATTCTAGAAATGAGAGTAAACAGAGCTGATTAATATATTTTGAATGATAGTCATCAATCACCTTATGGCCAGAGTGACTACAGAAGCTGCTAGTGTATTTCATTTTGGTTAGATACTGGCAGTTCATTCTCAACTGAAGCTCATGTCAATCTTTCCCCAGTACTCATCCTTGTTGAACANAGAACTTTCTGGCAAATCCAAGTGCTTCCTTTCTGACATGCAAAATCCTTCAATTAAAGTACAGAGCTACTTTGCATTGGGCAAGGAATTGTATTAACAATTCTAAAGCTTTAGATAACTTTACTTTAGATAACTCTACATCATAAAGTTTTAAAATGCTTAATCTCTGGATTTTTTTCCCAATGTGAATGAACTCTATTTTGCTATCTGTATAACACCTCCCTAGGGTNGAGAGTAAACAGAGCTGATTAATATATTTTGAATGATAGTCATCAATCACCTTATGGCCAGAGTGACTACAGAAGCTGCTAGTGTATTTCATTTTGGTTAGATACTGGCAGTTCATTCTCAACTGAAGCTCATGTCAATCTTTCCCCAGTACTCATCCTTGTTGAACANAGAACTTTCTGGCAAATCCAAGTGCTTCCTTTCTGACATGCAAAATCCTTCAATTAAAGTACAGAGCTACTTTGCATTGGGCAAGGAATTGTATTAACAATTCTAAAGCTTTAGATAACTTTACTTTAGATAACTCTACATCATAAAGTTTTAAAATGCTTAATCTCTGGATTTTTTTCCCAATGTGAATGAACTCTATTTTGCTATCTGTATAACACCTCCCTAGGGTNCTCTAAGGCAGGTGTCAAGAAGAGATANNCATTTAAAGGTTCCCTTAGAGGATGTCTGTCAAAGGAAGCACAAAGGGGTCTACAGAAGGCTATGAGAACCAGCTAATCATAATGGAAGTCTAACTTAAAGGATTCAGAGAGCAAAAGTTAGGTGGAAATTCTCTCTCTCTCTCTCTCTCTCTCTCTCTCTCTCTCTCTCCTTTGCAAAATCATTATGGAATCTGGAAGATAAAGCCTCGTGTCTCTCTGTAATGGGGTCTGTCCCTGTGTCAACTGTTGTCTCATTCACATTTCTATAGGAGAGGCAGGCTGAACAGTATATGTTCTCTATCTCTGAGCTATATTCCCAGCCCTAATTATTGAATTTTATACTGGAAGAGTAAGTTAGTGATTGCCATACTGGACAGCACAGCTGTAGTGTCTACTTACCAACATGTTGATCCAAGTGCAGCATTTTGCACTTCCATTTGACTGAAGTATACTACAGGTAAAGAAAACGTATCTTGCTCAGTCACCGAACTCTTTTCTAAAGTTCTTGACAGTTACTTTTTTTGTAGTAGTTGCAGGCCAAACATTTATTTTAATTTTTGGTTAAAATTCATATGTACATTAACCTCAGAGGGTTTAGAGTATCATATTTAAAATACACATTGATGGACATTGAATATTAAGATAAAATGTAAATGAACTGAACAGAAGTAAATGCAAGTGCACNTCCTGCAGACACATTTTCTATGGCTCCCATATCTTTATGATGAATAGAGAAAAGAAAAAGAGTTAAATGACAGATAAAAAGATAGCTAGAAAAAAAATTCTGGGTATTCNTGTGGAGGTTTGAATGAGAACATCCCCTAGGAACTCATATATTGGTCCCCAGTTGGTAGTGCTCTTTGGGGAGGTGATATGGTCCTACTTAAGGAAGTACATCACTGGGGTGGGCTTTCAGAGCCTGGTCCAATTTCCAGTTGGTTTTCCCTGCTTCATACTTGAGGTTGAAGATGTGATCTCTCAACTTTCTGTTCCAACCCCCTGCTGCCANGTCTCCCCCACCAGTATGGACTCTTCATCTGGAACCATAAGCCTCAATAAACTCTTTATTGTGCCTTGGTCATAGAGTTTTATCANAGCAACGGAAAAGTAGATGATTCAGTTACTTAGAACAGTTCCTCGTGTCTTAGAATCACTCCTACTTACTCTCTTCATGTTAAGTCCAATTCATTTATACCAAAAGTTTCTCCTGTTTTTAAAGTTGGATTAGAAACCATCTTCCTACCTTTATGTTCTTTTGCNGTCAAACTGTAAATTTTCCCAGGACATATGGGTCATGAAAGATCTTGTCAATGAGAGCTATATTAGTAAGGCTCAGGGAAGGAAAAAAGTGAACAAAAATAATTTCTATAATCCATTTATATCCAGTTCTAGACATTTATTCCCAACACATGCCAAAAGAAGCATATTTTTCTTTTACTTTGTTTGTTAGCTGTTGACATCTAATCTGACATCTGAATTGGCTTCCTGCTGACAAATCTACAATGGGGAGGCCATCTATTTAGCTTCCTGGGCATCAGCATAAGGCAAATGTCCTTTTCTCCAAGTACAGGCTCCACCCAAGTTGTGAAGAATGTATGTTTCTCTGAGATGTGTATGCTGTTCTTTCAAATTTATCAATCATGTTAAGTTGTTCGTGTTCTGGAACTGTATAAAGGAGAGAGAGACAGAGGCTCAGGGGTGGGAAATCAATTAAAGGAAAAATCAGTGGTTGAGAATATGCATGAAAGACAGAATACTAAAAAAACATGTCCCCGGGAGTACATAGACTTAGAATGAGATAGAAGAAAATTATTCTTTTGGTTTACAATGGCCCCAAAATTATTTTCAAAATTCCAAATTCAACTAACAGTTGTATTTATATGCCTCCTTCTTTTTGGACTTTTTTCTGTACTGGTAATTGAACCNAGGTCCTTCATGTACAAGGTAAANGGCTCTACTGTTGAATTACATTGCCAACTACTCCTGAACTCTTGAAAAATATTCGTTTCTTTTCTGTTTTGACTCAAAATTTTTAGAAAATTTCATAAAAGCTTTGGATTGCCCCCTACAAAAAATGTATACAAACTCATTTTTTGCTTTAGGGACTAAAACATAGATTAGACTTTTTTCTTGACNCAAACTTGAGGCTTCTTTTATATACTATTTATATCTTTGCTTGCATTCTCTTACATGTGNACACTTATGTGCACACAATGACTCATTATTGGACTTGAGGTTTTGAAGGCTCTTTTTCTCATTTCTACTTTCTTTAGTTCACTTGAGTCTAAGAAGCCAAAATGATTGTAATCCTGACTTTTGAACTTGGGGAGCTTATGTGAAATGGCCCATAAACTCATTCTAAGAAAAGATTACTCANGGCATTTCTGTATTACTGTGGAATTAAATCCTCTTTCTCAACCCCACTTTTATATTATCTTTCTTAGATCAAAAGCTCAACCTGCATTTCATGGACTTTGGGGAAGAATTCCCATGGTGGAGCCATGCTATATTGTAAGGTAGTACAATGCTCTGGGAATGAATTTAGGCATTGGAATCATCACAGCTATATTCCCATCTGAGCTCTTTGACTTGTGTTCATCTTAAGCTTTCTTCACTAATGAAGACAGTTAATAGTAACTATATATCATAAGGCTATGGCAAGGATTAGAGATGATGTGTTTTAGGGTTTTAGTGCAATGTTTGGCATATAATAAACAGGCAATAAGTAAAAAGTATTGTTGTTATTACTATTTTTATTCTGTTATGAGCANCTTCCATCATATTTAGCATTGAGCAATTGCCAAGGAATATTTACTAAATACATGCCTAGGACATATCTAGTTGCCTTGGTCCTTCTATGTCCCAGAGTAGTACACATCACTATAATAAATGTCACCATAGGATGTACTTCAAAACTTGCCAGAGCCTACTTCTTCTATGGCTGGAAGAATTTGTCCAAAGGAAAGATGTTATTAACCACTTAGTAGGATATCTATAACATTCATATTTATTCAGACATTTTTTCTAGGATAAATCAAAATATTCTCACTCAGTAAACATATTTGCTGAGATATTCATCACAGAGACAACTTCATTTGTTTGTAGCAGACTTCAAAACTTACTGCAACTGTTCAGAGTCAGAAGCCAAATAATTGACCTGAGACTTGATTATAACCATTTATTCTTTCTTCTTAACAAATACAGGTAGACAGTAGTGTTTTGAGATTAAGTTCCATTATTTTATAGGTTATAGAAAATTGTCACCAAATCTCTCACTTTTGTAAGTCACCAGAGCTTTTCAGATTTGGAAACACCGGTTAAACAAGTATTTCCTTCATTTCTGTAATGTTCTTAATCACATGCTTTCCCTTGTGCCTTCCTGGACAGATAGAATCTTAGGAGGATGTCAGCTTGCCAAATAATTGAGATTCTTTTCAGTAATATAGAACCCAAATCAAAAACATTCTTGGAGAATAGCACATTTACAAATGTTATTGCTTATACAGATGTGTGCTGGAATGGAATAGAATGTTAGGTATGATAACAACAAATTATAGAAATATGAGGCTGCCTTCAGGCACATGAATATATACATGAGGAAAGATAATATTTGCTTGGAGTTATTACCAAGGATGTGGGATCTTTGAAATAATATTTGGGACAGAGCAGTCTGAGTTAAAGTCAAGGAAGCCAGCCAATAAATATTTCTTGAACATGAATTTTGTGCTATCCATAGGTCTAGATACAAAGAACACAGCTGGGAGTAGAATGGTACCCAGCCCATGTGTACAGCCAACCAAAGAAGATGGACAACACTTTGGTGGTCCATAGAGCTCTGAAGAAATGTAGAATCTTAGAGAACTTATAGTAAATAGAGATTGGAGATAAGAAGAGACTTGCAGGTTTGGGAGGTTAAGGAAGGGCTCTCTTTGAAGAAATGTACAGCTAATGTAAGGACAGCTTGGCTAGGANAAGAGGAAGAAAGTTGCTCTGTTACATAAACAAACACTGTGGGCAGAGATCCTTACAGAAAGTTGAGATGTTCAATGTATTGACTTTCTAGGGCTGTTGGGACAGTTTCCCAAACCAGATGGATAAAACAGTGGACATGTATTTTCTCAGGACTCTGGAAGCTTGAATTTCAACATCAAAGTGTCTGAAAAGTTGGCTCCTTCTGAACCTAAGGAAGAATTTGTTCCATCCCCTCCTTAGCTCCTGGTGATTTGCTGATAGTCCTTGCTGCTCTTCAGATTGCAGAAGCCTTTACTGTAATCTCTTCTAATGTCTTTACACGCCATTCTCCTTGGGTGTGTCTATGCCCAATTTTCCCTTTATAAGGGCAATGGTCTTTTTGGCTTACAGGATCACCACACTTTAGAGAAACCTCATCTTATCTAATGACACTTTTCCAAATAAGGTCCTCATTCTGGGGAGATGAGACCTTTAACATATGCTCCCCACCCCCACCCCCTTTTTTTTGCTAGAGGAGCATATATAGTTCAACTCAGAATACCAAGTATGACCAGCTTGGACAGAGCACTGAGATAACATAGCATAAAGGTAATTAGAATCTAAGCCTGTCACACATTTCTACATAAACTTAGGAGTTTGGATCTATGGCCATGGTAAACCATTGATGGATTTCAAGCAAAGACAGGAAAGCAATCAGCTTTGTGTTTGTAATGATTACTTTGACTCGATGTGGACGATGGATGTATAGGCAGGAGGCAGGTGACTGTGGATGAATATTGAATTCCTCCACTTTTCCTTTTTAACATTTCCTTAGTCCTTTCTTTATGTGTTACTTCTCTCTAACCCAAGGCCATGAAGATCTATTTCCCTTGCCTTTGGGNTGTCTAAATCTCTTCCNTTAGTAACACATGCTCTGAGAAACCTTAACGCTTCTAAGTTCTGTTATATATGTGACTTTTTTTCCCTTCGGTCACCCACAGACACCAAACTATAAATCTACACGAAGAGTTCAGCTTATTCCAAAAACTNTATCTTGATCTTTGTGTGTCATCAAGACCTCTTATCAAGATTCAAATTTACCAGGCTTTGTGTCGCACCCTGTAATCCCAGCATTCAGAATTAGGAAGAAGGACTGAGGCAGGAGAATTATCTCAGGTTTGAGGCAGGTTGGGCTATATAGTGAGTTACAAGGCAGCCTTAGCTAGAGAAAGAGAAAGAGGGAGGAATAGAGGAAGGGAAAGCAGGAGAGAGAAAGAGACACAAAGAGAGATCTCATCTTAAGATAATTAAAATTATTTTAAAAATGACCTTGCTCATAAGAGGATTTACTAGTGGGCTGAAGAGNTGGCTCAGAGGTTAAGAGCTCTGGCTGCTGTTGTGGNATATTATTTTAATTAGGCAAAGATATGTTAACATTTGTTTATGCTGCAGAATATAGTACTCTGTATTTTTGTGTAAAAAATGTGTTACTTTTGTTTATGCTGCATGTGTTTAACAATGTAAGGATGTGCTTTTAATTATGTAAAGATGTGTTGTATCTGTTTCACCTTGCCTGCCTAAGGCTCCTGATTGGTCTAAAAAGAGCTTAATGTCCAATAGCTAGTCAGAAGAGGAATAGTTGAGGCTGGCAAGCAGAGAATAAATAGGGAAAATCTAGGTTACAGAGGAAGAAGGAGAGAAGAAGGAGCAGAGAGAATGAGAGAGATATCCAGAGCCAGCCAGGCAAGTGCCAGGCAGATATAGAGAAGCAGTGAATGAAAGTTATACTGAAGTAAGAAAAAATAAAAATCCCTGAGNCAAAAGGTAAAGAGAAATAGGTTGATTTAAGTTAAAGGANTGATNAGGATATCTTTCTGTATGCTGTGAATATGTGTTGCTCTGATTGGTTGATAAATAAAATGCTGATTGGCCAGTAGCCAGGCAGGAAGTATAGGNGGGATAAGCAGACAAGGAGGATTCTGGGAAGAAGAAGACTGAGTCAGGAGATGCCAGCCATCTGGCCAAGAAGCAGCATGTAGTGGGACGCAGGTAAAGCCATAGAACATGTAGCAACATACAGATTAATAGAAATGGGTGAGTTTAAATGTAAGAGCTAGTCAGTAATAAGCCTGAGCTAATGGCTTATTACTATAATTAATATAAGCCTCTGATTATTTTATAAGCGGCTGTGGGATCGTGGGTCCTCGCAGGACCCGGACAAAACTTTTTCCTACAAAGGAGCTATCCAGAAATGAGCCTAAGCTAGGCCAAACATTCAAAACTAATAATAAGTTTCCTCCGTNTCATGATTTGGGAGCTGGTTGATGGCCTAAAAGAAAAAGCCTGGTACAGACTGCTCTTGCAGAGGACTGGGGTTCAAGTCNCACCACCCACATGGCAGCTCACAATTGTCTGTAACTCTAGTTCCAGGGGATCCAATACCCTCACACAGGTAAGCAAAACACCAATGCACATAAAAATAAAAAGGAATCATCAAAAAAATTTAAAAAGTAAACGAAAGGACAGTGTGTGTGACTGTAAATTTTGTGTAAAACCAAGTAGGTAAATATCTGCATTTATAAAATGATACATTTCTCTGGGTTTTTAGAAATGGCTTGCAGAAGCAAAAGCAGCTCTGAGTCAAGTGCAGTCGATTCTCTCAGAGTTCCCAAGGGCTCCCATGTGAGCTGAGGGCTTTAGGTTCTGAACTTCACATCAGTGCAAACCCTCCCTGCCCGTGTGATGCTGTTGGGGCAGGAGTTGTCCTTTTAGTGATCTAATCTTCTCAGAGGATTATGCCCGAGGATAATGAAACTTTACTAAATGCCCGTGGGAATTCAAAGATAGCCTTTGAAATGAAGGCAGTCTATTGCCATACTGCCTGCTAGTAAAATGGAAGGCTATTGAAAGTGATTAACAGAACAATTAAAAGATGGAATAAAGAGATCTTTCAGTCTGAGATATTGAGAAATAGGAGAAAGACGATCATTTAAAATTGATCTTAAGCTTCAACCTGTGTGCTTGTCTGTGATCATCACTGGCAAGATAATGAGGCTATCTTTGTGGTTTTTAGTCCTAAATCAAGGCTTTCCCNCGCNTTATGTAGAACACCANACAGAACTGGAATATTCTCTAGAGATTATTTGCTCAACACTTCCTGTTATTTGTATAATTCTGATGAAGCTAGACAATCTTATGCTATTAAAATAAGATGTAACTCTTTTTTCTTTCTTTTCTTGTAAGAATCCAGAGGTGAGTGAGGCAGAGCTGCTGGGACTTCTGTNTTCAGTGACATCCTTCAGGACCTCAAGCTCATGGGGAGGTTCNGCCACCCTCAACAGGGTTCATATCTTCAGGTTTATGATATGTGTCATTTCCAATCCAGTAGAAACAGGGATCATGCAGGCCATCTGGCTTCATATGTATGAAAAGAACAATAACAACAAAAATGCAAAGTCATCTTTGCTAGTCCACTGTACTTCTTGCTATGAGGATAAAATTCCGTTTCTAGCTGAGTACCTTTATGCCTAGCTAAAACTTGGGGGCTTTATAACTAAGAGAATCCCTGGAGCAATTCATGGCTTAGGTCATACTCATGGTCTTTGAGAAAGGAATCAAGATCCAGAGGACATGAGTGAGTGGCTAAAAATCATATCTTTGCTGAAATAAATGTTTCCTAATGTCTGATAACATAAGTTTTATTGAACGCCTGTGGGAATTGTCCGATACTCTGTTACCTCCATACTTCTGCTACTGTAAGAAACTATAGCAAAGGTCAAGATTTTACCTTTGAAATGGCAAACGTTTGTCACTTGGTTTCTAGAAAGTTCTAATAATCAAATTTAAATTGATGACCAGATTAGAAAGACATGGATGGGTTTCCCTTCACTTGCCCTGGAGGGCTTTTCCTCATATAATGTGTTGCTTTCAAAATCAAATCCATCTCATCCCATCATTGCTTCTTTTACGAATTTTCAAATAAAAAATACAGATTTCTGAGGTGCCTGACACTCATCATCGTAATTAATCTTTTTTTATATATTGTCCTTCAGCTTGAGATTACCATACATGTTTGTTCAGCTATCTATGCAAACTGCACACAGGATGGCATATCCTAATTCTGAATATCCAAATTCTGGAAGTAGATAGTTTTATTTTAATAAACATCTTCTCTACCATTTTATTGAGGGAAAAAATGGGTCAAGCATACTGAATAGGCAAGTGAGTCATAAGTATGAGATTTTGTGTTAAGTGTGGAAGTTATAAGAATAATATTTTACTTTTACATAACATTAAACATAGCTCTCCTTAGGAAGATCTACCCTGTCTGTGTCTTGTTCTTAGAATCATATGATTACTCTGGAAGCCCTTGACCAAGTGTGAAAACTCTTTCTGCTTNGACGCTTTGAGCTATCTGGAGCTATGTTACATGACAAGACTTCAGTATTCACTTTCTTCCTGATCAATTCCGGGTAAGATTGCTTCCTGTTTCCAGGATAGTGGCATGTTAGCTCTTGTGGTGGTTTGAATAAAAATGGCCCTCATAGACTCACATGTTTGAATACTTACTCCATAAGGAGTGGCAATAATAGGAGGTGTGCCTTGTTGGAGTAGGTGTAGCTTCATTGGAGGAAGTGAGGAAGTGTGTTACTAGAGGATGGGCTTTGAGGTCTCAGAAGCTCAAGCCAATTCACTTCTCTCAGCTCCTTCTCCAGCACCATGTCAGCCTGTATGCCACCATGCTTTCTGCCAGGATGATAATGAACTAAACCTCTGAACTGTAAGCCAGCCNCAATTAAATGTTTTCCTTTATAAGAGTTGCTACAGTCATGGTGTCTGTTCATAACAACAAANTCCTAAGACAGTTCTGAAGAGCGTGACTCACTTAGCTACTGAGGAACTGCTGCAGTGTCTGCTGGTGTGTTTTCTTATAAGCAGATCATTTAGTGCTGCTAACTAAACACGAAATCTTTACCATTCCTTTCATAAAATAAGTGTCAGAACAGCACCCATTCTACTTAAGCACCACTTCTTCTTCTTCTTCTTCTTCTTCTTCTTCTTCTTCTTCTTCTTCTTCTTCTTCTTCTTCTTCTTCTTCTTCTTCTTCTTCTTCTTCTTCTTCT
>LZPO01044632.1:62809-74185 GCA_001675575.1 Neotoma lepida
GACCCACTCACTGACTCTGGTCCACATTGCTGTCTGAGTTTTGTCAATAGGCTTTCCACTTCACCTCTGATGAGCTGTGTGCAGATTACAGCTTAGTTCACAGAAATTCTCCTTCTTTCTTCTTTCTTCTTCTTCTTCTTCTTCTTCTTCTTCTTCTTCTTCTTCTTCTTCTTCTTCTTTTTCTTCTTCTTCTTCTTCCTTCTTCTTTCTTCTTCTTCTTCTTCTTCTCAGAGAAATGTGTTCTGTTCCTCTTCAGCTACTCACCCTGTACCCTAAGTTTGCTACCCTCTACTCCCCAATCTGTGCCCTCCTACTTACNGACTACTATAGTTAAATGAAGACATGCCATGGTGGTTTGTTTCTGTTTTGGCAGAAATCACATAAAACCCAGGGAATATGTCAGGAGGCCTCAAACACTTGTTCTGCTTGCTACTGTTTCCCAGGACTGGAGCCTAAATTCTGCCTGTGTGTTCAGTCATTGGAATTTCAGATTATGTAGCATGCCCTCTTTCCTGCCTGCTATTACTTCCATTATACACATGTGTATTCTTTATATTCTAAGTGTGTAAATTATACTTTTGGAAAATACTTCTTTCACAGGATCTGTGTGTTTGGAAACAGCACTACAAATATTAAGGCTTCTGGGTGTAAATCATATTTTTTGCTCTCATGATTGACATATTAGTATGAGGAAATGCCAGTAGTGAAATGTTATTAATAATCCTTGTCACAGGGTGCTTTGCCTAGGACATTTATCAAAGTAAAAGAAATTAGAGGAGATCTGAAGTCACCTGGGCATATGTTCGGTGTGGAGGGCGTAATGCCTGTGAATCTATAACAAGACACATTTTCTCCTAGATTTCTCATGCTGGATTTACCTGTGATTGGGAAGTCGTTTTATCACAGCAATTGAAACCTAACTAAGACACCATGACCAAAAGCAACTTTGAGAGAAAAGGGTTTATTTCAGATTTTAATTCCTGATCACAGTTCATCACTAAAGGAAGTCAGGGCAGGAACTCAAGGAAGGAGCCTTATGTAGAAACTGAACACAGAGACTATGGAGGGGTGCTGCTTACTGGTTTGCTCCTCATGGCCTGCTCAGCCTGCTTTGTTTTGCAACCTAGGACCATACCATATCATTAATCAAGAAAATGCCCTACAGGTTTGCCTGCAGGCAATCTCATTGACGTATTCTCAATTGAGGATGCTCTTCCCAGATGACCCTAGCCTGTGACATAAAAATTAGCCAGGACAGAAACACTTACCATTTTTTTCTCTTGCAAAGACTGCCATGTCTATACAATGCAGAAGCAGGAAGGGCATCGATTTGGATGTTTTGAAGTGTTTAAGGGAAAAAAAAAACCTGGAACTTTAACATTTTCATTGGTACTCTGTGTTGCTAAAAATGGGCTCCCTCTCACCTTGTGGGTTTTGGGGTTTGGGAGCAAGCACTTGCCTTGCACAAACATGAAATAGAATCCTCTGCTGGAGCCCTCAATTTGAAATAAAGAAGGGTGCGGTGCAAAGCTGTTTAAAAAGCTGTTTACTATGGTCCCAGCAGCAGTTTTGAAAGGTCACAATGGGATTAACAGGCTTGTTTTCTCATGGACAGCCAGAATATAGTAAAATTGAGTTTTCTCTGAAGGATGAATGAACTTGTCCTAAGAACTTAGGGGAGGACTAAAGAATGGCTGGTGGTTTTTAGAGTAGNGGTTTGTGCTTCTCCATATTGCAATCACTATATGCTTCCATAGGTCTGCTTATCTGGCAGGTTCTCATATACTTTGTGCCGGGTAATGACATGAAAGAAAGTCGTGTCTGACTGGGGTAGCTCATATTATAATGGAATCATTGATTAAAGTCTTTTGAAGAGAAAAGACTTGGGCCATCTACAATTTGGAAAGGGGAGAAGATGCCTACTTTCAGAGTGACGCAGAGCTGGGGTCATGGTACCACATGAGGAGATTTTATATATGACNGGGATAGGAAGAATTGGTAAAGGAGTTGGCAAAGCCATAACCAGAAGAAGGTAAGCGTTATCTGTAGGTGCTCAGAGGATATTGTGGATATTGTGGATATTGTGACCTAATGGAGGCGCAGATGGTGATCATTATGTGCTAAAATAAAAGGAAACTTAAGGGTCCTATGTCATGACTGAAGTAAATACATTAGATTATCAAACTATGGACTGTATTTCCACGATCAGAAAAGATAATGATAGCATTAAAAACACTACAGGGAACTGAACCTAGATCACATTGGCATGTTTTGCATATATGAATATCATCTTTTCTCACAAATGCTTCTGAGGAAGAAAGGATGAGAATCATTCATGTGTCTTCTTACCCTAAGTGCCTGGAATATGGCACTGAGAAAGTGACTTTTCAATATAGTTTATTAGAAAGCAGTGCAGACAGCTCATTACTAAGGGAATCATGCTTCATATTTCTCATTAGCCAGATGCAAGTGGTTTGATTTTCAACCCAAGTGTACTGACCTGGTAAATATTTTTAACATATGGTANTAGTTACATGACTAATCGAGTGATTGTTCTTTGAAAAATCAAAAAAATTGTGTGTATTAGTCAGGATTATCTAGAATTACAGAACTGATAGAATGAATATCTCTATGGATTTATTACAGTGCCTTACAGGCTGTGGTTCAACTGAACAATGGTTGTCTCCCACACAAAGTCCAAGAATCTAGTAGTTGTTCAGTCCATGAAGCTGGATGTCTCAGCTGCTCTTCAGTATCCGTCATAATCCCAAAGAAGTAGGTTCTAATCAGGGAAGGGATACCTCAGCAGCAGAACATACAGCTTGGCAGTAAGAATTAGGGCAAGCGGGCAAAAACAAAAACTTCTTTCTTCCACGTCTTTTACATAGGCTGCCATGAGAGGGTGTGGCCTAGATTTAGGGTGTGTTATATTCACTTTATTCTAAGTAAATCAATAAGTATTCACTTTCTTTGCTCTCTTATTGTATTTATCATGTTAAAATGCACCCTCAAATTCAATTTAAGCTTACATATAATAGTATGTTATGTACGCATTTGCTTTCTACAGCACATAAATAACAAATTTTAATTCAATCTCATGTTTATAAAGTTATTTACCTATAACATACAGTGTAGTCTTATGGATAATATCAATGAGATATTGAGCACATAGAAGAAAATAAAAACATTTTAACTTGTAGGCATATAAAAGTAATTTGCTTTCCTCCTTTAGTTTCAGCTTTGTTTAAATACATCAGAACCTTTCTCTGTTCCATGTCCTATTNCTAAGATTCATCAATTAAACATTTCAATGCCCCCTTTTTAATGCTGTATTCTATTCCTAGCATTCAAGAGATATTCAAAGTAGTAGCCTTCCCAAAACACCCACATTGTAATCACAGTCCATTGCATGGAAACAGGACACAACAGTTGATAAAAAGCTCACTCTAAGATAGGAAGATCATCTCGTCTGACCTGTGTGATCCTTCTGCCACCACAGGGTTCTGTAAAGTGAAAGAAGAAAGCAGAAGAAATGGGGAGCCAAGGGAAAGCAAAATGAAGAGTGAAAGACCCCGAGAGATGCCATTGACTCTGACTTTGAAGATGAGCAAAATGGAGCAGGAACCAAGAAATGTGAGTGAATCCCCAGAGCTAGAAAGCGCAAGGGCAGAGATTCCTCTGGACACCTTGATTTTCGTCTATGAGACTTAGCATTAGACTTTGGAACTGCCTGTGGTTGATAAGACGCTGTCTTCTTTTCAAGACTTTAAGTGTGTGATAATCTATTACAGCAGCAATGACATACTAACAGACCGCCACTGCATTATCGGATAGTTGTTGCTCAAATCATTTCAATGTCTTTTGACACTTTGACCTCTTGTTTTCTGGTGATGCCACCTTTCACCATAGGCAGTTTTGCTAANTCTGAGTGGACTAAGGTTGGAGTCATGGTGTCACTGTACTAATGTTCTGTCCATGTACCCTGGTTGCCCCTGAAATCTCAGCCTGTTGAATGAGTGAGGGTGCTTTTCTCAGCATTAGCTTTCCTCTACCCATAACCTTGAGTTCATAATGGACATCCTGAGCAGGACCACCTAATTTGTAAGCATAGTCTGTTCTGTGGATGACCAACCAACCAGTGTTACAGTGGAAATCAGCATTTTTGTTCTTGAGAGAAAGTTTCAGGAACCAAAGGTTTAAATGAGGTTANAATTTTACTACCTTGCTGAAATACCTTTAAAAACATCCTCAATCCTTTATCTATTGTCTAATATATATTATTTATATGTTAGATAATGTATGTTATATATTGTCTAATAGTTACTAGTATGGATCAGAGGCTAAGTTGTTCCTTTACATTTTAATCTTTGAGATTTGCAAACAGTAAAATTGACAGTTTAGTGTACAAGTCTATGAATTTTAACTCACACATATATGTCCACTTCTAAAAGTTTTATGATTGTGNATAATCACTTTTGAGATAATTGATGCGTAAAGTGTGCAATTTAGGTACATGTCGTTTTGCCAAGGAGATAGGATTGCTTCAATACCAGTTGATTCATGACTTTCTTTTCTCCAGTGGCTTGTATTTAAACCTTCACCGAGAAGTAATTGATTATTTTTGTGTGGGTTTATTGTTGCATTCTCTGTTGTGTTCCACTGATTTATGTGTCTACCATTTTGCCAACACCACAATGTCTTGCTGATGGTAGCTTTAAAATGTCTTAAAAACACTGCGTGATTCCCTTCAATTTATTCTCATCCTTCAAAATTAGCAAAGGTGTTCTAGTGCCTTTCCACATAACTATACATTCAGGTTAGCTAAGTGAACAGTAAATGCTGATGGAGTTTGGATTACAATTGACTCAGATCAGTAGAGCCACATGGGGCAATTCATACCTTCACTACCTTGAGTTTTCCAACCAATGAAGCTGACCTCTCTCTAGTTTCAAAACGTTTTCTGCTATCACTCGTCAGCATTTGATATGATCAGTTCCCAAGTCCTTACATACAATATTAATTTTTCAAGTTACTATGCATGTTATTGCTTAAGAAGTATGCCTTTTTCAGTTGGTCATTNCTGTAAATAGAGATAGGACAAACATTTATGTGCTGGCCAGGTATACTGCAATTACTCAACGTCACTTAGTTCCTGAAAATTTCTCTTTTTAATAGATTATTTGAGATTATCTATATAGACAGTCATGTTTTCTGCCAAAAGGAAAAGCTTCCTCTTTTCCAGTCTACACATTTATAACTTTTGTAAATTATTGTACTGTTGAGGATTTCTGCTTGCATTATTCCTGATATTAGGAGAGAAAACANTCCATCTTTGACAGCTAAATATGCTATTATAGGGATCATGTTGAGGAAGGTTTCTATTCATGATTTCCTGTAAGTTTTACTGTGAATTCATAATTAATTTGGTCAACTGTTTTTAAAACTTGGATTGATAGAATTTTGTGATTTTCTGCTTTATAGGCTGTTAAAATAGTGGAATATAATGATTCAGTTTTAGAAATGGAAGCAGCCATGCATGTCTAGGATAAATACCATTTAGTCATGGTGCATTTGAGAGAAAGGGAGAGGGTAGAGAGAGAATGTCTGTGGTGCTGGATTTAATTTGTTAATGTTTTATTGAGGATTTTTGCATCTAAATTCCTGAGGGACATTGGTTTATATTTTTGTTACTTCTGTTATCCTTTTCTCTTGGTGAACCACTGAGTTTATTGAGGTTATTTACAGTAATATGGATGTCAGGCTACTTACAGAAGCATGAGCNACTCAAAAAGGGTATCACTGAAAAGTGTCAGGGCAGTGTGGGTGATGACAGTACCCCAAAGCTGCATCACTGGAGTCNCTCTTCTGTGATNCTTATTTGATTTTGATATAAGGATAAAGCTGGCCTCACAAAATAAGGTGTCTCCAGCTTCTAGCTTTTGAAGACATTGTATAAACTCTCTGTAATTTTAATATTTAAGAGAACTTACCAATGAAGCTATCTGGGACCAGGATTTTATTTTTATTAAAATGTTTATAATTAAAATTTAATTTCCTTAATACCAAGACCCACAGTTTTCTACTTCATTTTAGATTAGTTTAGACCAGTGGAAGTTCTCAGCCTTCCTAATGCTGCAACCCCTTAACACAGTTCCGTATGTTGTGGTGACCTCCAACCATAAAACTGTTTTCATTGCTACTTCATAACTGTAATGTTGCTACTGTTATGAATTGTAATATAAATATCTGATATGCAGGATGTCTGATATGTGACCCTGTGAAAGAGTCATTTGGTTTAAATGCAATTGGTTCACATATTTCATTTCTGTTGTCAACTTTATATGATGTGGACTCCTTAGTGGAACTCACTATTTTCTGTTCCAATGTCTGCATGATCTATCAAAATGTTCTCTTCTTTGAGTCTATTTTCAGAGTCTGTGACATGCATTTAGACCTAACCCCTGTGTTAACACACAGTGGCCAGTCTAATGCCTGGGAAGTGCTCTGACTTTTAGTTTTCAGAGTCTTTGTTATGATTAAGGCCAGATTCATGCAAGCATAGTGTAGGGTGAGCCCAAGAGGTGAGGCCCTAAGCTCCTGTTTCTGCATGATTTCATCATTTTCCAGTTTTCTGAAATTCTCCTTCTCAGTTTCTTTTTCCTCAGATAGCTGGAATCTTTATTATTTTACCTGAAACTTTTGTGTCCCCAGATAAACAGGAGAAGGATTGTGAGCTTCACCCATCCTCTCATGTCTTGGGGTCAAAGCTTTCCCCATGGAGAGGAAGTTTCTCTTGCTTCAAAATTAGGAATTTTGGCAAGTAATCCTTGCTTGCTCTGGGAGCCCACCAGTGTTGCTCTTCCGGGAGCTCCCTATTACCCACTCTCCTGTTGCTGTGATGAAATACCCTGACAAAAGTAATGGGGAAAGAAGGGATTGGGGTTCACAATTCAGAGTACAGGCCAATCATGGCAGGGAAGTCATGGCAGGGAGGAGGCTGAAACAGCTGGTCCCATTACATCCACAGCCAGAGAGAAGAGAGACATTGCTTATGCTTAACTCATTTTCTCTGTTTTATATAGTCCAGGATCCTAGCCCAGGGAATGGCGCTATCTAAAGTCTTTAAACCTCAATTAACCTTATCAAGACAGTCCTCCACAGGCATGCTCAGAGGTCCGAATTCTAGATCTTACCAACTTGAAAACTGAGGTACACTATCAAATGATCTTTCTGTTCTCACTGATCCTACTTAGAGATTTAGGATGGTTAGAGTTAAGGATGGGGCATCGGAGTGGAAATCGGTGGTTCAGTAGCATGAAGCCCCCTTCCCACTAAAAGCCTCCTCCCCTCTGAAAAGATATATGCCTTTAAACCATCCACTTGTGGATTGCAGGTTTTATGCTACACCCAGTGGGAGATAAATGGTAGAAATGTGCTTATTCCATTTTGCTGGAACTAGGTAGAGACGTTATTAGATTGGAGGGTGGTGTGCTTTGAACTGAATGACCTTTGCAATTATAAATTTGGCGGAGAACACTGAGTACCCCAGGGGAATGGTGCTGATGGGATTATTTAGGGATCAGAGTTAAACAGCTTCACCCAGGGCCACCCCAACTCCCACACTCACCATCTCCTGTCACTACCAGGCTGTCCTGAAAGTCTTACGCTAATGAATTGCGGTTCTTTTCAACTCAGAAAAATCATTTTCTGTAAACCTTAGTTTCACAGGACTGCAAGATACACGTTGCAGAATTCCACGTTGATAACCTTATCTTCACTAGTTAGCTGTCTATTGATGGCTTGCATCATTAACATTTGCCAGTTGCGTCATTATTTCATGTAACATCTGCCAGTAAGCCCGAAGACCATTTTGTATAAGTTCTGTGGCTTTACTCTCTGTTGCTTAACTTTTTCTTTTTAGATTGTTAGTTAACCAGTTCAGGAGGGTGTTGAAATGAGGAGCGTCTACAGTGCTCTGACGTGCACAAAAGATGATTACATGTAATTTGCTGGAATCCTTCTTGCATTTATGTTACCAGCAAATCTCCTGTAAGCAGTTTAGTTGCTCACACACTGAAAAGTATGTGGATTAGGGTGGGAAAACTCTGCGTGGGAATTGATGAACATCAGGGACGCTGGCTGACCCTGTAGAATCTGATTTTCTCCTCCTGATGATCAGCTTAGAGGAAGAAAATGACGCTGAAATAGACTTCAGAGACAATGAACCTAAGTTATGAGTAAGAAAAATAAACAGTAAACCAGTCGTTCCCGGTTTCATGGACAGTGGATGCCAACTGTAGGTCTACGGTATCTATCTCCTATCTTCCTACCTCCAATGTCATGTTTATTGAGCAATTCTGTGGTACTTACTGCAGNGGGCTGGTGTTCAGAGTATTCCAAACTACCAACTGTAATAGATACACAGGGAACCTATAACCATTTGGGGCCTGTATTCTGGCTCAGTTTCTATTTCAGGCTGTTGAATTTTTTCATATACTTACACAAAACTTCAGCTTGAAGGTCAGGGGGGACTAAAGATAAAGGGTGCATCATCTTGCACTTTGGCCATGGAGCAGACCATCACAGACTTTCTCACTGCTGTGTACTCATTTGTGTGGTCCATGACAGTAACAAAGATGAACATTTCCCAGGAGTATATAGCCAACCTGGCTAGCTTCAGGTTGATCACTGGATCTGGCTGGCTCTCTGCCCCAGGTGATCCTGTGAAATGAGTCACTGGTAACTGCTCTGTGTTATCTAATTTCTTCCAAGTTAAAGAATACATAACCAGAGGCCAGCTTGTTCTTTTTCTTCTAATTTGTATTTATTACACTTTCTATAAGTGGTGTAAGCGATGAAGAACAGTTATCAAAAATCCTATTTGCATATTTGAAACATCCTTTGTTCAATAAAAGCAGCAGTGTAGGAGCCAGACACTCTGCCTCATTAGATAGTCTGGTACATTCTTTTCCTGGTTCACTTCCTTCCAGCCAGCCTCAGGTTCTTGTTTTCATCTCTGTTGACATCTAAGGATAAGAGCTGTGAGATGTTTCTGGATTCAGCTCTTGCCTGTTTCTGCTTTCTCACGACCTGGGCAGTCTTGAGTGTCCAGGTTGTATCCTCCACCTCATTTGCCCTGGGCTTGGCCAAGTTCTCTGCTCACCACTCCCTCTCAGCATTGGCATCTTATCGTGGGCTCACCCTGTTCCACAGAACACGATATCCCCTTGTACCTATGTCATTGTTGAATAAGTTACATGCTTGGCACTGAATCACAACAGAAAAATAGAACAGAAAGATTTGTTTTAATATAGTTTTTTAGAAAGAGGGGTGAAGTAAGGGGAGGGGTCCTGGTAGTAACTACAGCTGGGGTTTGCTGAGTTCTTCACTTTAATCCTGCTAGGTTATCGTATCAAATACTCTAACAAGTAAAGACAGCTTACAAGGACAAAGAATCAGGGTGGATCCTAGGAATTTTGTTTGCTTCAAAGACCTGGTTCTTCTAAGTTCTTCAGCTTTTTATTTCTAGTCTAAACCAGTACATGAGGGGCTGGAGAAATGGTTCAGTGGTTAAAATATTGTGTCTGCTTTCAGAGGACCCAAGTTCACTTCCCAGCACCCATGTTGAGGGGCTCAACCACCTGCTCCCAGGGAATCAGACTCCTTCTGGCCTCTATGGGCACCTTGTGGTGGGTAGACATGAATGCATACATGTACGAATGTGCACACACACACACACACACACACACACACACACACACACACACACCCCACAATCCTTGAGATAAACCACTACATAAGAGGACTTGGAAACTCTCTTTAAACTATATAGCAACCCTTCTTTCTGTAGAAACAATGTAATTGATGAATATGGTGAATAAATAGAGCCAATTCCAGGACCAATCCTGTGCACTGGCTTCTGTAATCTAGATGAGTTATCCTTAGCTTACTTGTATTTGGAGGGTTTTGTTCATTTTAGAAGCTCATTATTTGTACCTTAAGGTCTTCAAGGGACTCCAGTCTTCTTTAATATGGTAATCTGCAGGCTGAAAATTTATACTGAACAGCCTGGAGAAGATCCTGTTAAGGGATTTTAGTGAGGATTGACAAAAGTCAAGACCTAGATTTAGGCTCCTAGACTTACAGATTTAGTACTTGACCTTTTTGCAACAATGTGTATTAGAAAGGATTCCATGAGGTATTTCCAGGTCTATGGCTTTGCTGTGTACTCTTTGAACATAAAAAGACAATCTGCAGCTACTGGTTTATGACCACAAATATCAAAACAGAGAGGAGGCCAATACCATGAGACAGTCACTATGCTATGAAAGAAAATAATAACATGTGCGGGACGCGCGCGCGCGCGCGCACAAACACACACTAAAACTACCAACAAAAATAATGAACATTCATTAGCAGCTTTCCTCGTAGTGTCTTATTTAGTTGTAATACACTTTAAGAAATAGACACCATTACTTTCTCATTTTATCCACAAGAAAACTAAAAAAATGTTAACAGCCCAATAGCTCAGACAAAGAAATTAAATTTTTCTTTGTGTCAATTTCAGATGTTTGAGTGACTCAGGGAGACCAAGAGGATGGTACTATTTAAATGAGCCTTGTTCTTGTTANGGTAATGATACTGAACTCTTCAAAGAGACTCGATTTTATGCTAGGGTAATTAGAAACATTGACAGGTTTATTTGCCAAGGATCATATAAGTGGTCAATGGCAGAGCCGTGAGCATAACTCAAGCTTTTGATCAGTGTGGTGAAGCCCTTTCACTGCTTTGTGAGAGCAGCCCTCAGGATGCCGTCCAAGATGTTGACTGGTGCAGTTAGTTATCTGGAATTTGCTTCCATCTAGTGGACAAACTGAGTAATCTACATTTTCTAGCCGCTTNTCTTGTCTCTGTCTCTCTGTCCCTCCCCCATATGGTTTAGTGTTATCAGTGAATGTGGTTAGCAGGGAGGAGAAGTCCTCCTGGAATTTCTGTAGTTGTTTACCAACACTTTACGAACAAGATGTGAGACTGAAGAGACTCGTTGATGTCTCCCAGCTCACAGAGCATAGAAAACTGGGAATCAAACTCCAGTCTCTGCTATGATTCAGTGTTCTTTTCCTCTGACAGTCCACAAATAGGAAATACGAGGCCCTTTGCACTCACGGATCCGAAGCTCAGGATCTTTCCTGAAGGACTANACATCCTCTAGCAGAGACAGTATTAAGCACATTTTCGTTCTGCCTGTCAGCTCTCAGACTTGTGGAAGGAAAGCTTGTGTACAATATGAGTATATGCATATGTCTGGATATATTTATGCTTGAATCTGTTGATATGATCATATCTTCCCATCTTCCCATCAATCATCTAATATTG
>LZPO01044633.1:0-10824 GCA_001675575.1 Neotoma lepida
CACACACACACACACACACACACACCACATACACACACACACACACACACACACACACACTACCAACAAACCTTCCAGCTATGACTTAGGTGATCACTCAAGTCTGCTACTCTTTGGTTTATCTCATCTTCTTTTTTACTTCCCTTATTTCACTATCACAGGCAGAGATCTGTAGCAGGCTTTCTTTTGGGTCACCAACCAGCTCCCAAATCATGACACGGAGACATCTTATTAGTTATGGATGCTTGGTCTTATCTTAGCTCTTATTTTAATCTGTTTCTTGTTATCCATGTTTTGCCTTGGGGCTTCTCACCTTCTTTCTGTATGTTTTACTCTCTTGCTGTCTCTATTTCTGTCTGTCTGGCTGCTGCCTGCCTTCTGGCCCCGGGTGTGTCCCTCTCTTTCTCCTCATTCTCTTCTTTCTTTTTCTTCCTCTCTTTCCTCTCCTGCCTAGATTTCTCCTCCTACATATTCTCTCTGTCTGCCAGCCCCGCCTATCCCTCACCTGCCTAGCTATTGGGTGTTCAGCTTTTTATCAGACCAATCAGGTGCCTTAGGCAGGCAAGGTGAAACAAATGTAACACATTTTTACATAGTTAACAAAGGCAGCAGAAACAATTGTATCACACCTTCACATAGTTAGAGTAATATTCTGCAGCATAAACAAATGTAATACATCTTTGCCTGGTTAAAACAACATTACACAACAGAGATTTCCCTGTTTGTTTACATGATTAATACCTCTATATCCTACTAAAAGGAAGCATTCCAAGAGTGCAGATGTGCTGATCTTGTTCATTTTTGCATCCACAACTGTTAGCATAGCTTCTGGCATAAGCAAGCAATGAGAGAATAGAAATGGATAGACAAGTGAATTGAATGACCTTGTACAATGTTATTTATGATAGACAAGGTGTCATATTTCCTAGGGTGGCTTTGAACTCATCGTCACAGCTGAGATTGACGCCCAGTTTCTGGTATCCATCTGTACTTCCCCAGTGGCATGCACCACCACTCCTGGTTTGTGCGGTGGTAAAGACTGAACGCAGGGCTTGGTGGATTCTAGGCAGGCACTCTACCAACTGAGCTNTTTTCCCAGCTCCAGTGTCTCACATTAAATAGAACTGATGGATGTTGGCTCTGTAGGTGAGACGCTCTGACACAGAGAATTAATGCTATCTGATTTGTGGTCTTTACTCAATAGCCTCAAACTTCCCATAGAGCACTGTGAAAAGACTGAATTCCAAATTGTGCTTTATTTCCAGTCATTGTACCTCACTCCCATAACCCCAGNACTTGGGAGGCAGATACAGGAGGATTGCCATGAGTTTCAAGATTACCTGAGCTACAGAGTGAGACTTTGTCTCAATAAACCAGCAAACCAACATTAATTTGACCAAATTTAATAACTACATTTTGTTACCAGTAGTGAAGGCTTAGGAGTCAGGGCTCAGCTATAGACTAGACTTCAGATTCTTCCCCGGGTCTCTAAACTCTTATCAACATCAGAGAAATAATTCAAAGAGGAAGCAAGAAAGAAACTGGGAGGAGGTTCTACTGCTAAGCACAAGTGCATAATCAATAGAGTAGTACAGTCCTCCCCCAAACCTCAGGGTATTGGCCCGCACTTCTGAGGGGCAAACGTTAATGGACGAGGACTACTGACCACTGATGGTGGTGATTGGAGCCTGACTCCAGGAATGGGTCTGGATTTTTCCAGAGTAGCATTTACTTCCCCTCTCCAGCCTTGCATGGAATTTTTTCAGGGGCAGGGGTGATCATGGTGGCAGATGCATGATGTTTTCCCTCTTAGGCATGTCTAGTCTGCCTCAACTTGTAAATACATCCACATCAGAGCCAGGCCCTTGGCTCCTGCTGGTGGTCAACTGCTCCTTTTTTTGCTCTGTGTTGGCTGCTACATTGCTTTTCTTGGAATTGTCAGTGGACTGTTTTCCTGCTGTAGCAACAGCAGCCCATGCTCTGTGGCTGATGACAAGTCATAGTGCTCTTGGAGGCTCTTCACATCTGCATTTGGAGGAACCCCATCTTTACTTCGGGTTTCAGAATAACAATCAGTACCCTGGACCCAGCATCTTTCTATGACCCTGGCCTCTGTTGGCTTTTTCTCTGCCCCTCCATACCCTACCTTCTCAGGTTCGCGTGACTTCAGCTGTAGCAGCCCTCAGGCCTTGTGAGTTCTTGATCTGTGCACCTAGGATGGTCCCCTCTATTCCACAGCAGCACTTCCAGTTCAAATCTGTTTAGTATCCAGAAGGAAACTCAGTACAGTGTGTGCTAGTGCACGCCAGGCAAGCACTCTAGAAACTGAGCTATATTCTCTTAAATAATTTTTGAAGTGCAAGTCACCTCCCCTCCCCGGCCGCCTTTTCAGTCCTCTTTATACAGGGCATAGCACAAACCTATTGGCCAGCAAACAGGACCCTTCATTAACAATCTAAATATCTTGGTCTTTATGCTTTGTTTCAAATCCTACAGTTACGGACTGAATCATGCCTCCCTCTCCCCACCGCTCACTAGTATATTGAAATCCAAACTTCCCTGTGGCAGAATTTAGAGATGGGGCCTTTGGCNGGTGTGGTAGTTTGAATGTAATTGGCCCCTATAAACTCATGCGGAATGGTACTATTAGGAGGTGTAGCTTTGTTGGAGTAGGTATGACCTTGTTGGAGGAAGTGTGTCACTGTGGAGGGGGGCTTTGAGGTCTCATATATGCTTAAGCCACGTCCAGTGTCCCAGTTCACTTCCTGTTGCCTTTGGATCAAGATGTAGAACTCATAGCTCCTTTTCCAGCNTCATGTCTGTCTGCATGCCACAATGTCCCACCATGATGATGATGGACTAAATCTCAGCAAGCCACCTCAATTAAAGGTTTTCCTTTATAAGATTTGCCATGGTCATGGTGTCTCTTCAGAGCAATAGAAACCCTAACAAAGACCGAGGGTGATAATGTTATAAGGGTGTAGCCCTTGGTAATGGGATTAGTTCTCCTGTAAGAAGAGACAGGAGAGGGCCCTCACTTATGACAGTGTGAGGTCATAGCTGTGAGCCTTGGAAAAGATCCCTCATCAGCAGCCAAATCAACTGGCATCTGGTTCCAGAACTGTAAGAAACAGAGTTCTGTTATTCAGCACCCTCAAAATAACCCATAGTATTTTGTGACAACAGCCCAAGGTGGCCAAAGCAAGTCCCAACCAACAATTCTGTTTCCTTTGTAGGTAGAAATGAACACACTCTCAAGTCCATCATTGTTGGTCTGGAATTGCCATGGTAACAGCTCCCAATTGGGATTATAGATAGGGCGCTCTTACTATTTGGTCAGTTATGTGAGGATTTAGGATTGGCCTGGGCTCTGCCCTGGGTTTATTGTATTTGCCTCTGCATTCTGGGATGCAGGTTGGGGCGGGGCAGCTGATACAGGGACAGTCTCTTTATGGAAGATAGGAGGAGTGAATAAGAAGCCTAGGGAAACACACAGTTGCATGAAAACTCCAGCTCACCCATGGTCTTCCACAGCAAGTCCCATAGCCGAGCCCTGCATGTGGGGTTGGGACTTGGGTGAGGACTTGGNAAACAGGCAGTTGGTATCACTCCCCTACACACGAGTTTTCATTATAACCCAGAACCCTTTCTTCACTACCCTTGTCTTCTACCATTTATGCTACTTAGGGGAGGATCTGACTTGTTCCTTTATAGCTTGCCAGGATTTAGGATAGTTGCTGAGGGGGTCAGTAAATAANTGCATTACTGTTTGAGCCAATAATCAAAGGTAGAGATTCCAGGAAGACTATTGAGTTTGTTGGAGAAGATGTATTCCACATCCTTACACTCAGAACAGGTGATGGAGCTGNCATTTTTTAACACAGTAACCATGCCATCTGAGTTCTCTCTTGTCAGTGTAGAATCTGGAAAGGGATACTATGTTTAAAGTAGCCTGTAATGGTCAGATTAACTGGATACTGTGATCTTAATTTTTTTTCAAGTCTTAAACATAAACACTATTGGTTTTATAATTGGCTTCTTATTTTCAGAAGCTATCATTAAAGAAAGCTNATTAAGCTGTTGTAAAATATAGAAAACCATGTAATCTCAAAATCGAAGCAAAGGAGAATAGATGGATGAGGGAAGATATTTTTAAAATTTAGTGAATCTTCTATGCTCTGAAACTGTAAACTGTCACTCATGTAGCTATGTGCACTTTCCCCAAAGTGTGTTATAGTTCATTGTCAGGTTCTTAAAGCTTTGCAAATCACAAAAATATTAAATAATCTCATTACAACAAGGAGCTCATACAGAGAAGACATTTTATTTATTCTTGGATGATAAAGAATTGTTTATTGAATATTTCTTTTGTGCCTGTCACCAGCCCATGTGCTTTTATGGATATTGTCATTTAATGGATATTTTCATTGACATAATGAGCAGGATTTAATGGTTGAACAGGACTTGAAAAATGCCTGCCAGTTAGGTGAGGTGCCACAACTTCCCTTTGAGATAATACTAAATAGAAACGAGTTTTAATTTGTAAGTGAGGAGACACGTTTAGAGAAGATAAATTCAGGTTGTTCAACTTATGCGCCTAGCTAGTAACAAAGATGCTTCTAGCTAGTAACAAAGATGCTTCTAGCTAGTAACAAAGATGCTTCGAGGGAGGCTGCATTGTCTTTAGTGCGCACCTTGCCCACGCCTTTTCCTAGTCATGTGACCGACAAACAGCTTTCTGATTCTGCTCTGTGGCATTACACACTGGTCAGCTCTCAAGCTTCTGGCAAACCAGCGCCATTTGCGTGGCATAATCATAACTGAGGATATAAGTAGACCCTTGGATGGCCTTTCACCACCGAGCAATCTCCTAAATGGGTTTGCCTGGGATTCCAGGGGGATGTCGTGGCACCTCACCTAACTGGCAGGCATTTTTCAAGTCATGTTCAACCATTAAATCCTGCTCATTATGTTAATGAAAAACAAATCTGTGGTGCCTCTAATAAATCCGCTGATAAAATCATTCTAACAGTGATAAATCTGTGAAATGTGTTTGTCAGTGCTTGAGTAAATAGCTGCAAATCGCCAGCCAGCAACGGTCTTGCGTGCTATGGAAATTTGCTTGCTGCCCCATCTCCAGCAATCTTTCTGAGAGATGTTTAAATGCGGGCACCAAATGAATTGTGCCAAGTGTGGTGGGTGGTTGGCCGCTTCACCTGTGCACTTGAATGACTTCTGGGTTTACGGTCTGCCTGAACTTAAGGGTGAACCAGCATGAGAACCTTTAGCAGGAGAGCCAGCTTCACTCACACCTTTCATCTCTGAGGGCTTACTGGACACAGTTAGCATTTACATTTATTTGCAAAGAGCCTTGCCTCTTAAATGTCACTATAGATGCAGGGTGCACTCTCTGATTGCTACTTCAAAGGTGGAGAGACGGATGGGGATGTAGACGGGGTGGGGGTGGGGGGAGACAATCTGTGTGCTGGCACTCCTCGAAGCTGTCACAGTGGTCGGTCCTCTGACATTATAGTCCTCATATATTTCTTTTGTTTGTTCCCTCCACCTTTCATTCTGTTTCTCACCTTTTATGCTTTCCAATTACACTCTACAAATACATCTGAAATTACAGGAGGTAGCATACAGCAGTGCGCTTAAGAGAAGGGGCTGTGGCCTCAGATAGGCTTTAGCCCAGCAAAAATGACCTTGGTAAATTCACTCAGCTTCTTTGAATTCCATCTGTAAAGTGAGGTTAATATGATGCCTCTTACAGAATTGCTACAAATATTTTAATTTAGCTAGAACACATGTATAATGCACATTCTACATAGAGAATACTTGTATTTTGCGGCCATCATCAGCAACAAAGCAGTATGAGGTAGAATATAATACCTCTACAGTACAGATTGAAGGAGAAATTACTGATGTTATGAGCAGTCTGGAACACCTTCAAGGGGCTGCAAAGGATTCCAGAATTTTGATAAGCAGACTGGAAGAGGAGAAATGTGATTTTGCATGTCTGAAGATTCTTTGTCACACCCCCTCCATAAGATGGAGTATAATCTCCACTCTGAATGTGGACTGGTGTTGGGGCATCTAGTGAGTAGAATGGTAGAAATGAGCCTGGATGACTTCTGATACTAGACTATAAAGTGAGATGCAGAGCCTGCTTATTGCTTTATGGTCCACCTATCCATCCACCTATCTATCTATTATCCTCCATCCTCCATAATCTACCCACATACCTTTTGGAACATGGTCCAAGTGTGGAGTTGTGTGAGGGGAATTCTGAGTGCTTGTGAGGAAACTCCAAGAAACCAAGACAAAGGTCTTGTGACCTCAGTTTCTTAAAAAACATGGAATTGTTCCTGGAATGTTCTTTTGTGGCCTTCCCAGGTGTAATAGATAGGAGTGAATTTGTTTTAGACTATTTATTACAACTTGCTTTTGTTATTTGTTCGTATGCCTCTATGGCAAAACATGTTTTGCCATGTGTGGCTTGTCCACCATGTACGACTGATCTTTGTGATTGGACACTTTACTTCTTGACCCTCAGATTATAAATTGTCCAATGCTCTAAGGCGTAGGCTATTGCGAGAGACTTTAGTCTGCCTCACTTTTAGGCTCCACTTTCCCAGGTTCACCCCACCCCAACTAGAGTGGTAAANGCCTATCTACTTACCTATCTATAGCTGGTTAATTGATGGGTTTATCTAGCTACCTAGATCTTCCCATGTGAAATGATCCAGTCAAGAAAATCCTCACATTTGTGCCCAGGTGCTTACATGTCAGTTGATTCCAGGTGTTGTCAAACTGACAATAAAGGTTGGTCATCACACCACTCTACCTTGTATAAGATAATGCTACTGTCTAAACCCACCATGGGATCACATGGGGAGACTGTACCTAGATTTGGAGAAACACACCTAAGGAGCCTCCAATCCCAGCTCTATCATCTTCCCAGCTTTCATCAGGCATCTGAGAAGCCACCAGAGAGCTCCAGTCCCAGCCCTCAGAGTCCAGTAACTGTGTGAGAGCTGCTTTATTGAATACAGTCACCAACAAGAACCCTGAGACATGACAGGAAACTGTTGTTAGGCCATGAAATTTGGGAGTGATTCATTACTCAGCTACAGTGAATGGAACAATCACCAAAGGCAAGATAGCATTTATAAACGACCAAAGCAAATCTACAAATGCAATCATCAAACTGCAAACAGTAGCATTTGGTTTACACAGGTGAGGTTATTTTAATAGATGATGCTCTGTANGATTCCAGCTGATGCTGACATCCAGGTGATATTCCAGGGCTAGCCTTTGGGAAATTGACATTCACATGCTGTGTGCTGACACACCTCTCTGCCAATTCTGCCTCCAGTCCGGCTAGCAGGAAACCTGTGCTGTACAGGTAGAGAGGCATCTGGCTGGCATGCAGCGGACAGAACAGTAGGACCACAGCATGCTGTCCTTTTCCTATNNGCTATAGCCACGGAAGGTGTTCTCATTGGCTGTAGTGGGATCTACCCACATGATCCCAACACTGAGGTCAAATGTCACACTCACTTGTCAGGGACCAGCTAAAGAACCCCAAGTTAAAACTAAATATATTCATCTCTTTTTATGTTAGATTGAAAATGAAAATGAAAACTCTAAAACTCGGAGATGGGATGATGAAGCACACGGAAAGCTTGGGTTGCTTGGTGACCTGGAAAGGGCAGTANCTCCAGGTCCTTGTAAGAGAAAGCTGAGATGAGCTGGAGTTGAGTTGTGTCACAACAGATGGCTCCCAGGGCCACTCTCTTGAGTCTGAACTACTAACTGCAGCTGTCACTGAGTCTTGGGTAGNGGAGTGACNGGATGGAGATACTTAGGATTCATCTCACTGGCAGGTGCACAATAAATTTGACAAAGGTGAGGCNGAAGTCAGGAAGACTGACCAACGGTCTATTCTGCTAACCCTGCCCTTTGTAAAGCAATCAGGGTTTCAAAGGCCACACTTCACTCTGTAAGTATGTGTAACCACCGTGTCAATTAAAATTAAAGAAAAATTTAAAAAGAAAAAAAAGTCAGTGCTCACGAGTCCTCATGGAACGTGTGATTCTCNAGTGGGCTTTTTGAAAACTACAGTGTAGACAGCTCGATGGGTTCNGGACTCAGAGATTTACGGAGCTCTTCCATCTACACCCACTTGTCATTGACAAATGATACAGCCTTGGTTAAACCATTCATGCCCCAGCACCTCAGAGTCTTCATTTACCAGGCAAGGAATAATGATATATACATCCTACCTGTGGTATAAATATTAAATATATATGTACTAAATCTTCAAGATGCTTCAAGCCTTCCCAAAGTAGAATGAGTTTATATCTGTTAGAGGACACTTCAGTGTTAGATCTTACTTATCAGGGAGCATTGAAACTGTTGCCAGAAAAGATGATTTTTTTTTTTACAGAAAGTATATCATAACAGCATTGAAACAAATTTCAAAAATGAAAATAAAGTCCTCAGATTTCCACGGACACCAAATGTCAGTTTTTTATTCTTCATGATTCTCGAGAGAAAGAGAGAGAGAGAGAGAGAGAGAGAGAGAGAGAGAGAGAGAGAGAGAACATTCACGATGCCTAATGCAAATATACTGTTGTATCTTTTAATGTAAACATTAGGATTTTTATGGCATGCTGTGCTGCTCATAATGATAATCTTATATTAGTCCATCAATTGGATTCCCTAACCCCTGCACTGGAGCACATCTATGTGTAACATCTTCCCCCCTCCCTCCCTCTCTCCCCCCTCCCTCCTTTCATTCTTGGAAAAAGAAAGGCAGTTTATGAAGCACTAAGGATGGCAGTATTAAGGCAAAGAAAATGAATATTTTTTTAAGGGTTTATTTGGCTTATATTTTTAAGAAATCATTTATCGAACTCCCTGTCAAACTTGGAGGGCATTATGTGTTTTAGAAAAATAAGACTCTGGGCTATAATTGAAAATTCAACATCGACGGGATTAATTAATAGATTCTTCATTGAAAATACTTCATTTTCAGTCCTTGGGGATGTTTTCATCAGTGAAATGGAAGAAGGCAGGCGTCACTTTCACATCCATGTTGAAGAATCTGTTGAGAGGAATTCCTTGTGATAACCAAGCAGGCTGCTGTGGGCATGAGGGCTTGCTGAGTGAGTTAAGCCAGCAATGATGGACGCAGCCCTGACAGACGTGCACTTGGGAGTAAGTACAGACTTAACCCAACAATGATGTCAGACAGAAAAGCTGTCTGACAGTCATTTACCAGTCAAATGAGGTAAAGCTCCCAGATTAATCTGTGGGTAGGTAAAGCTCCTAGATTAATGTNCAGGTTGGCTGTTGCATTCAGGAGTGAGCAGAGGTCTGTCTCCTGCATGCATTGATTACTAGGGACAGCTGCTGGCCACGCAGCAGTTGCACAGGACACTAGTCCTTCCACGAGCCAGGCAAGAAGGTCATCAGCTGTCCGGAAGCCTGTTCCACTGAAGGAATATTATCCTGTTCATTCAAACTTTTCTTAAGAGTCACACTGTTGGAGGTCAACTTTGGAGTCACAAAGTTTAATAGTTCCAAATTCTTGAATNAGGTCATCCAAACAGGAGGCTAAACCAGGGAACAGAGACAAGATCACGATGCAGCAAGTTTCCCCACTTGGCACCATGTCAGCCTTACTGAACTGTGTTGTATACAGTGTAAATATGAACTGCCATTGCCTGCCAAGCCTCAGCTAGGGAGTTCTGAACTGGTGGCAATGACAGTCACCGTAAGCACATTTGGTCAAGAAAATGATAAAACTTTTCCAGTTTTGTTCTTTGCCTTTGATGGGCATATGGAAACGCCTGCCTCTGGGAAAACNGGCACCTNGGCTCTTTAACACATCATCACTCACAACCGTGAAATACAGAGAGCCAGGTCCTGCCCATACCTACTGTACTGGGAATTTCCATGGGCTGTGGACTGTGGGTAGAGGGGCTGTGTAGGTAGAGGGGCTTCTGGAATGTTCAGTTGTGGGTCACAGCTGAGGAGCACTGGGTTTGTACTATTGCAAACCGTGGTCTATGGACTGTGGGTAAAGGGGCTTCTGGAATGCTCAATTGTGGGTCACAGCTGAGGAGCGATGCTTTTGTACTACTGCAGAAGTGTCTGGAAGCTGGATTTACAAGTAACCAATGCTGACCATTACCTCTGAGAGCATGCTCCTGTGCTGAGTGTGAAGAGTGTGATGGTTCCTGAGGGCCAGCCCTTCCCCACTTCAGGACGAGCTCCTTATCTGCGGTGCTCAGTGTTTACTTCTCAACTTTCTCCCAAACCACAATGTAAATTTAGTCAGGCACNACCTACAGTATCTCCTAGAGCCGCAGNGCCATTAAATAGCCGAGAGTTCTGACTCCTCTTGGACAGAGGAAAAGGCATATTCTGCCAAAGGTGGAGGCAAAACCTGGAGCTCACTCAGCTCAGAGNGACTGGAAGGACTCCAAGAGAAANCAGCAGGAAGATGTAGAGAAGCAAAGCTGGATGTACTGTCTCACCACAGGCTCCAAAGCAACAGAGATTACCAACCACAGACCTAAACTCTGAGGAGCCATAAGAAACCTTTCATCTTTTTAAGGTGATTGTCTTAGGTATTATGTTACAGTGATGGAAAGTTGACTAACACATAACATAATGCTCAAGTCACATCTTGAGCACAAAGAGGGAGTCAATAAATACAGTCTGTGAGGAAGAAGTAGACAGAGATGATGACTGAGGGTCCTGACAGGCCAAACCTGGGGAGAGGATGCAAGCTTGCCAGATAGGAAAGAA
>LZPO01044633.1:107128-119973 GCA_001675575.1 Neotoma lepida
AAGCAACAGAGATACACAGGGGCCATCCCCCAAGGACATGCCCCCATGGTCCCCTTCCTCTAACTAGGCCCCAAATTTTCCATCACTCGCCCCCAAAAGCCTTTTAATTGTTTCTCCATTGGTGGTGCACTCATTAACTAGCCCTGACCCCTCATGACCCTGTAACTTTTCAATAGCTGATCACCAGCTGGAGACCAAGATGTGAGAGATTTTCGAGGACACTTCAGAAGCAAGCAGTAATGGCATCAGGTTATTGCTAGGAGCAGGTAGAACNAAATAAACACACTCTTTACCTTCCGGGAACCTTATATTCGGAAAGGGGAAACTGACAGCATGGGTCAGGAACTGTGTTAGTTCCTTCAAGCGTTTCTGGGACAGATCACTTGACAAGAGCAACTTGAGGAAGGAAGGGCCCAGTCGTGATGGTTGGGACGTCATGGTGACAGGAGCTTGGTGAGGGGGATGACATTGTATCTGCAGAGGGAAGGCAGAGAGANGAAAGCTGCTATTCGGTTCCTTTTCTTTTTATTCAGCCCAGGACCCTAACCCATGTACTTTTCATAACTGTTCTTGGGCATTTGGCTTTCCNTTTAAGAGATTTCATTGGCCGCCTGCCTCTCTAAAAGATTCTACGCCCCCCNAAAAGCTAAACAATAAACAAAATCAAATGAACAAATAAAAGACTCTAGCAATAGTTTTATCTTTAAAAACCGCAGGATGACTGAAGTTTCTGGGCCTAGATCTCAGGATCCCCACTGCCTGAGCAGCCCCAGTCCCAGCGCAGACAGCTCAAGGCTTGTCTGGAGTAAGCCTAAGCCTGAAGGCAGCTGTTTTACTTCCAAAGCATCTGAGATGTCTTCCTCCACCCTGGTCTTTCTTTAGAGCAACACACCTGTTGATCANAGGCTCAGGGGGCAGGAACTGGCGCCTCCATGACAAGCTGCTGCTGCACATCCTGGCTGCTCTGACTTCCTTCTATTTCCTTCAGCAAGCTTTAATTGCATTACCCAAGGGATGCTGCTCTCTGTCAATCCACGCCCATTTCAAGTGTTTGTCAATACAGTGGAAGGCCATAAAAGATCAGGGATGCTTTTGCCAATACTGACCTTTTCATTGCTCTCCTGCATCTCACTGAGTTCCTCCAGCCTGAAATTCCACAGTACCACTTCTGTTTTCTTTCCCTTTGCCACTGCCTTGAGTTTCTATACCCCAGACATTATTTTCAAATATCCTGATACGATTGCTAAGCANTTGTTACCTCATCCACTGTGTCGCTAAGTCAAATGCACCTTGAATGGCTGNTTCCCCTCCTTCCCTGCCTCTTTAGCCCAAATGATCCCTTGGGGTTCCTACAGTTCTACAGAAGCCCCTTNATCTGCCCAGCTGTTACTGTTGGGTGTCAGTTCCCATTCCCCACTCTGCATATGTCCAGGACTTGGCCTTGCAGCTCCCCTGCACATAACACTCAAATGAAGAGCTCTAGGTCATGAGGGTTTGCAAATTCTCCAGACTCGCTGAGTAGTTCCAGAACCTATGTGATTGTAGAGCAGATGGTGATTTACCATGTAGACNGTAAAAGGCATGAAAAACTCAAGGAAATTTACTTCCAAATGAATAGAGGAGAAGAAGCCTTCAGTAGAGGATGGCTTAAGGCAGCCTTGTTAGCCATCAGTGCATGGAGTGTGGATTAAAACAGGAGTGGCTGACTTCCACTGTAAATCCTGACTGGGTGTCTTGCACCTTCTCATCTTCAGAAGAAAATTACTGGATAAAATCTTCATAACACCCTTTCAATGTGATCTAAGCTGCAGCGAAATGAAAGAAATTCTTCCAAGGTATGTAGTTAACAATCATCAAATCCAGGGTGACAGTGGGAAATGTGGGCAGGAACTGTGGGGACAGCCTGCACATAGACATCTCCAAGACCTGTGAAAGGGTCATTGATGGCAGGAGAAGAGTGGCATGTTTGTAGACAGGAACAGACAGGAAATTATCCTTCAGAATGAGGTTATTAGGAGAGAGATGGTGGAGATTGTGGACAGTCATAACCAGGCCTTGAAATGAGAGAGCAACGGAAGAGATGGCCATTGTGTGTAGCAGGAGAATTCTGAAGCGGAGGCAGACCCTCCAGTTCCAGAGAGAAAGGAAAGTTTCTAACTCCGTGTGATTTAGTTTAGCCTTCAGGACTCACATGGCAGGAAGACATTGATAAAGTGGGAGATGTGGGATACCTTCCCTCAAGTTATTGGTCAGGGGAATCCCAGAGACCCCTAAAACAACACAGACTATAGCCATTGNCCTTGACTGTTGTGGAATATTAGTTTAAGATGTGTTACATTCCTTTATGCTGTGGAATNTGTGTTTAATGATGCAAAGATGTGTTACATTCTTTTATGTTGCATTTGTTTAAGTCTGTAAAGCTGTGTTACTTTGCCTATATAAAACACCTCATGGTCTAATAAAGAGCTGAATGGCCGATAGCTAGGCAGGAGAGGGATAGGCCAGGCTGCCAGACAGAGAGAATAAATAGGAGAAGAAATATACTCTAGAGAAAAAGAAGAGAGGAGAGCAAGGAGCGAGAAAAGTAAGAGAGGAGGACACCAGGGGTTAGCCACCCAGCTACACAGCCACACAGCCACACAGCCACACAGCCGCACCTGTCTCTTATACACATCTAGATGTGTATAAGAGACAGCAGCCAGCCCACACAGCCACCCAGCCGCACAGCCACCCAGCCGCACAGCCACACAGCCACACAGCCACACAGCCACACAGCCACACAGCCACACAGCCACACAGCCAGCCATAGAGTAAGAAGGGGAAAAAGACATATATAATAAAGAAAGGAAAAAATCCCAGAGGCAAAACATACAGGAAGAGAAATGGGTTGATTTGAGTTAGAAAAGCTGGCTAGAAACAAGCCAAGCTAAGGCTGGGCATTCATAAGTAAGAATAAGTCTCTGTATATTTATTTGGGAGCTGGGTGGCAGACCCCCCAAAGAGTGAAAAAAAAACAAAAATAAACAAACCAAAAAAACTACACTTGACTGCCCACCAGATAGAAGACCCCATTTCTGAAGCCACCACATACTTTGGCCACAGGACACAGAAAAATGATTGGTACTGCTAGGAAGCTTCCTCCATACTGGCTAGCCTTCAGAAGATGCTATGCAGGCTCCTGGGGGAGAACTGATCAACAGTCTTACTCAGCTGTGAGCCCCATGAGCTACAGTGATGACTGGCAAGGTAAGATACACCCATGGTGCAATAGTGGGATGAGTGTTACAGGGGTTTCTGAACCCTGTCAGGGTCACTCCACAAAAATAATAAATAAATAAATAATAAAAAATAAAAAAAATTGTGTGCCTGGTACTGTCANTCTGGCCAAGAACTCACAGTTGGGGAGCTCATAGGCCCCAAAGGTGAACTTACTACTATATTTTGCTAAAGGGACATAGTTTCCAACTGCCCTTTAATTTTGCATCTCTCTGTCCATGGATTAGTGCGGCTCTCAGACCTCACTAGAGAAGTCTGTTTGTATAGTGGACAGTGGTGAGTGTCTGTGGAGTGCTCAGCCACACATCTCTATCTGCATCATACCCCCTCACTCTAAGGCCCAGGGACCATACAGAAGACAGGTGAGATAACTGTAAGAGTCAGAAGTAGGCAAGGACCAGAGCAAGATAGCAGCTCCAGGATCTGACCAGACTGCGGCACGCATGAACTCACGGCAACTGTGACTTCCTGTGCCAAACTTTACAAGATCAAGTTAGTCAANATTGTAGCATGGAGGGATGAGGGGCTCGCAAGCTCCCACCCTAGCTGAGGCAGTATTGACAGTTGATCTCTTCTGGGAGAGGAAGAGTCAGTTTTCTTTAAGCGTGTAGCCCCTCCCCTGGTAGGATGACCATGCTCCAGTGAATGACCTGTGAAGTCATAAGTACAAATAGCACAAATCAGTGAGCTATTAAAAAAAAGAGTGGACACAAAGTTGGAAGTGGTGGGGGATGGGGGTGGATCTGAGAGAAGTTGGAGGGGGTGGGATGGCTATGATCAAAATATATTATATGCATGTGTGAAGAAATCCTCAAAAAAATCATTGTGTTTAAAATAAATAATTTAATTAATTAAACACTAAAGAAAAAANGAAGTAAGGAGATCNTTCCTTGGTNTTCTTGGTCCTGGGCAACAGGAGAGAATGCTGAACTGCCATACTGAGAGCTATAATAGCCAAGGCAGGTACTTGTCAGTCCCTTGACCTAAGGGAGGAACAGCAGGGCCACGATGGGACCTCATCTGTGAGGCAAAAGCCCCAGCTGATCAAACAGGTACAAACCAGGACAATTCCATTGTCTAATGGCAAAGAGGGAAGAAAAATTCAGTCCTAGCCTCAGATNCGGGAGGAGGGGGAAGAGAAGGCTCCATGGAGAATCTGGGGCTTAAGGTCAAGCAGGATGATTTTATCAGGACTGAAGGATGCTGCATGGNAGAGGTGGAGACTTGTACCCACAGGGCTGACAGAGGCAATGGAACCATTTTCAGGAGAAAGATATCCTCAACAAGTATTCAAAGACGTTCCCCAAATTAAGTCCCAACCATGGAAGCAGGCACACAGAATGNAGATACTCAAGTTGCATAATGCTCACAGCTGTGGCTGAAGAATAAAGTATAGTATTTGCACTAGAAAGCAAAGAGCAAACAAAACCCCCAAAGTGAAACTAAACTGCACAATAAATTTGTTTACTATGCTTAAAGATATATGAAATAATTGAAGAAATAAAATTGAAAATGAAACAACATAATGATACTANCAAATAATGAAGACATGAAATCTAACTTTACAGACTAAAACCAATTTGGCAAAAATACATTCTGAGTGAAAAAACAAGGACATGCTGCTCCAAGGTACGGTTGAAGAGAAGGTTTATTGGAGGTAGGAAGGAGAGAACAGCCAGAGGCTTCTGGAAGAGTCCACACTGAACATAGCCATGGTGGTGGGGGTGAGAGGGGGGAGCAAGCAGGCCCAGAGAGATCCAGGAGCAGAGCCAGCCAGGAACCAAGAGACCAAGAGGATGCATAACCAAAATGGCTGAGTTATATAGGGACCAGAGGCTGTGGAAAGGGACAAAAAGCCCAGCCCCTTCCTCTCTTCAGCAGGATTCCCTGAGCTCTGACTAATGTTTGGCTTTGGGTCTCTGCATCTGTTTCTATCAGTTACTAGATGAAGCCTCTCTGATAACTACTGGGCTAGGCACCAATCCATGAGTATAGCAGAATATCATTAGGCACCATCATGTTGACTTTTGTTTTTCTCGGATAGTGTTTGGTTTTATCCTAGGTCTCTGGGCCATCTAGCCTCTGGGTCCTGCCACTCCAGGCAGTCTCAGGGGTAGAGTCACTCTTATGGAATGAGTCTCAGGCTGGAACAGTCATTGGTTGGCCACTTCTACAATCTCTGCACCACCCGTAACCCTGCACATCCTATAGGCAAGACAGAAGGTTATGTGGCTGGGTTGGCGTCCTGATCCCTCCACTGGAAGTCTTGCCTGGAAATGGCCAGTTCAGGGTATCATATATATACTTTTGCTAGAAGTCATAGCTGGGGTCATTCATTAGATTCCTGGGAGTTTCCCTTGCACCAGGTGTCTACCTGACCCTGAAATGCCCACCCATTCCAGTCATCTCTTTCTGTACTTTCCTTCTCCATCTATCCCCCAAANTGATCCCTCGTGTTCCCATCCCCACCTGCCCTCAGAACACTCATGAGATCTATCTCCCCTTCCCAGGGAGATACTAGCATTTTCCCCTTGAGCCTTCCTTGTTACCTAGCCTCTCTGGGTTTGTGGATTATAGAATTGTTATCTGTGGTGATTATATTATGTCCCCCAAAATATTGTGTACCCTAATAAAACTTATTTGGGGTCAGAGAACAGAACAGCCACTAGATTAAACATAGAGGTTAGGCAGTGGTAGCACATGCCTTTAATCCTAGCATTCCCGAGGCAGAGATCCATCCAGATCTCTGGGAGTTCAAGGCCACACTGGAAACAGCCAGGCATGGTGGCACACACCCTTTAATTCCAGCACCTGAGATCTCATGTCTTTGCTTGAGAAAGCATGCCTTTAATCCTAGAAAGTAGTGGCAGGGAGCAGAAAGGTATATAAGGTGTGGAAACCAGAAGCTAGAAGGCCTCTTAAGCTTTCAGGCTTTGAGCAGCATTTCAGCTGAGATTCATTCGGGAGAGGACTCAGAAGCCTGCAGTCTGAGGAAACAAGATCAGCTGAGGAGTAGGCAAGGTGAGGTTGGCTGTGGCTTGTTCTGTCTCTCTGATCATTCAGAATTTACCTCAATACCTGGCCTGGTGTTTTCAATTAATAAGACCGTTTAAGATTCNCTCTACAGTTATCCTTGATTTATAACTAATATTTGCTTATAAGTGAGTACATACCATGTTTGTCTTTCAGGATCTGAGTAACCTCACTCAGGATGATTTATTTCTAGTTCTCTCCATTTGCCTGCAAGCTCCCATCTTAGTATAGTAGGGTCATGTATTTAGTATAGTAGGGACAGCCCTAAGCATCCTTATTCGGGCTGAACTGGGGCAACGGGAGCTTTACTAGGCGATGATCTAACTTACAATGTAATTGTGACCTCCCATGCATTCCTTATAATTTTCTTCATAGTCATACCAATAATAATAATAATAATAATTATAATAATGATTATCACTGTTTTTAACAGTTGAGTAATACTCCACTGTGGTATTGGTACCACATTTTCTTTAGCAATTTTTTGGTTGAGGACCATCTAGGTTTTTTTACAGGTTCTGGATATTATAAATAAAACTGCTATGAGCATAGTTGAGCAATGTTCTTGTGGTATGATTGAGCATCCTTTAGATATATGCTCAAGAGTGATATAGCTGGCTCCTGAGGTAGATCAATTCTCAATTTTCTGAGAAACCACCACATTGATTTCCAAAGTGGCTGTACAAGTTTGCACTCCCACCAGCAATGGAAGAGTGTTCCCTTTGCCCCACATTCTCACCAGCATAAGCTGTCACTTGTGCTTTTGAACTTAGCCATTCTAACATGTGTAAGATGGAATCTCAGAATCATTTTGATTTGCATTTCCCTGATGGGTAAGGATGTTGAACATTTCTTTAAGTGTTTCTGGGTCACTTGAGATTCTTCTGTTTGAGACTTCTCTGTTTAGATCTGTGCCCTGTTTTTGTTGGATCATTTGACTTGTTGATGTCTAGTTTCTTGAGTTCTTTACATATTTTGGAAATCATCCCTCTGCCAGATGTGGGGTTGGTGAAGATCTTTTCGCATTCTGTAGGCTGCTGATTTGTCCTGTTGACAGTGTCCTTTGCCTTACAAAAGCTTTTCAGTTTCATGAGGTTCTGTTCATTAATTGTCCATCTAAGTGTCTATNCTACTGGTATTCTATTCAGGAAGTTGTCTCCTGTGCCAATGAGTTCAAGTCTCTTTCCCAATTTATCTTCTATCAGGTTCAGTGTAACTGGATTTATATTGAGGTCTTTTATCCACTTGGACTTGAGTTTTGTGCAGGGTGATGGATATGGATCTATTTGCATAGTTCTACTTGTTGACATCCATTTATGCCAGCACCTTTTGTTGAAGATGCTTTTTTTTCCCCATTGTATAATTTTGGCTTCTTTGTCAAAAATCGGGTGTATGGTGATTTACATCTGGGTCTTCAATTGAATTCCATTGATCCATCTGTCTGTTTTTATGCCAATACCATGCTGTTTTCATTACTATAGCTCTGTAGTATAGCTTGGAATCAGGGATGGTGATACCTCTGGAAGTTCTTTTATTGTACTTTTATTGTTCTTTTATTGTAGTTTTAGCTATCCTGGGTTTTTGTTTTTCCACATGAAGTTGAGTACTATTCTTTCAAAGTCTGTAAAGAATTGGGTGGGGATTTTAATGGGGATTGCATTGAATCTGTAGATTGCTTTTGATAAGATGGCCATTTTTAACATGTTAATCCTATCGATCCATGAGCATGGGAGATCTTTCTATCTTCTGACATCTTCAATTTTTGTTCTTCAAAGAGTTGAAGTTCTTGTCATACAGGTCTTTCACCTGCTTAGCTAGAGTTACCCCAAGATATTTGTATTAGTTGTGGCTATTGTGAAGGGTGGTGTTTCCCCAATTTCTTTCTCAGCCCATTTTTCATTGGTATATAGGGGGGCTANTGATTTTATTGAGTTAATCTTGTATCCAACCACTTTGCTGAAGGTGTTTATCAGCTGTAGGAGTTCCCCAGTGGAATTTTTANGNTCACTTATGTATACTATCTTAACATTTGCAAATAAAGATATTTCGACTTTTACTTTTCCTATTTGTATCCCCTTGGTCTCCTTCAGTTGTCTTATTGCTCTATCTAAGACTTAANTACTATATTGAATAGATATGGAGAGAGTGAACAGCCTTGTCTTGTTCCTGATTTCAGTGGAATTGCTTTGAATTTTTCTTCTTTGAATTTGATGTTGGCTTTTTGCTTGCTCTATATTGCCTTTATTATTTTAGGTATGTTCTTGTATCCCTGATCTCACCAAGAATTTTTATCATGAAGGGGTGTTGGATTTTGTCCAAGACTTTTTCAGCATTTAATGATATGATCATGTGTTTTTTTTCTTTCAGTTTGTTTATATGGTGGATTACATTGGCAAATTTTCAGATGCTAGACCATCCCTGCATCTCTAGGATGAAGCCTATTTGATCAATGGTGGATGATCTTTTGNATGTGTTCTTCGATGGGTTTGTGANTATTTTATTGAGTATTTTTGCATCAATGTTCATGAGGGAAAATGGTCTGTAATTCTCTTTCTTTNTTAGATCTCTATGTGGTTTGGATATCAGGGTAACTTTGGCATCATAAGGTGAATTTGGCAATGTTCCTTCTGTTTCTATTTTGTGAAACAATTTGAGGAGTATTGGCATTAACTCTTCCTTGAAAGTCTAGTAGAATTCTTCCTTAAAACCATCTGGCCCTGGGCTTTTTTGTTTGGGAGATTTTAATGACTGCTTCTNTTTCACTAGGGGTTATATGTCTGTTTAAATTGCTTATCTGATCTTTATTTAACTTTAGTAAGTGGTACCTATCAAGAAAATTTTGCATTTTTGATTTTTTTTTTCAATTTTGTGGAGTACAGGTTATTGAAATACGACCTAACGACTCTTTGGATTTTCTCAGTGCCTGCTTTTCTGATTTTATTCATTTGGATATTCTCTGCCTTTTAGTTAATTTGCATAAGGGTTTGCCTATCTTGATGATTTTCTCAACGAATCAAGTCTTTGTTTCATTGACTCTTTGTATTTGTTCTCTTTGTCTCTGTTTCATTGATTTTAGCCCTGAGTTTGACTATTTCTTGATATCTACTTCTCTTAGGTGTGATTACTTCTTCTTGTTCTAGAGTTTTCAGGTGTGCTGTTAAGTTGCTAGTATGAGATCACTCCAGTTTTTTTTTTCTTTTTTATGTAGGCATTAGTGTTACGAACTTGCCTTTTATGAGCACTTTCATTGTGTCCCATATGTCTAATTATGCTGTGTATTCATTTNCCTTGGATTCTAGAAAGTCTTTACTTTCTTTATTTCTGTCTCAACCCATTTTCATTCAGTAGAGAGCTGTTTGTTTTCCCTGAGTTTGTAAGCTTTCTGTTGTTTCTGTTGTTGTTGATACCTAGCTTTAATCCATGGTGTTCTGATAGGATGCAGGGAGTTATTTTAATTTTCTTGTATCTGTTGAGACGTGCTTTGTGTTTGAGCATATGGTCAATTTTGGAGAAAGTTCCATGAGGTGAGGGAAGAAGGTGTATTCTTTTGTGTTTGGTTGAAATGTTCTAAATATATCTATTTGGTCCATTTGTTTTATAACATCTGATAGCTGCAGTATTCCTTTGTTTAGTCTTTGTGTGGATGACATCTTTGTGTGTGATGTCCATTGGTGAGAGTTGGGTATTAAAGTATCCCACTATCAGTTTGTGAGGTTCAGTGTGTGATTTAAGCTTTAGTAATGTTTCTTATGCAAATGTGGGTGTTCTTTTGTTTGGGGCATAAGTTTTAAGAATGGAAATGTCATCTTGGTTGAATTTTTCCTTTCATGAGTATGTAGTGTCCTTCCTATGTCTTTGGATTAGTTTTGGCTTGAAGTCTGTTTTGTTAGATACTGAAATTGAAGCAGATGCAGAGATCCACAGCCAAGCACTGGGCTGAGCTCTAGGAGTCCAGGTAAGAGAGAGAGGAGAGATTATATGAGCAAGGCAGTGGTGGGGGTGTCAAGATCATGATGGGAAACCCACAGAAACAGAAGACCCGAGCTCCTGAGAGCACATGGACTCTAGAACAACAGCTAGAGAGCCTGCATGAGACTGACCTAGGTCCTTTATAGGTGGGTGATAGTTGTCTAGCTTGGTCTGTTTGTGGGGCACCTAACAATGGGACCAGAATCTGTCCCTGGCACATGAGCTGGCTTGTTGGAACCTATTCCCTATGGTGTGATGCCTTGCTCAGCCTTGAAGCAGGGGGTAGGAACTTGGTCNTGCNTCANCTTGATATGCAATGCTTTGTTGACTGNCATGGGAGACCTTACCCTTTCTGAGGAGTGGATGTGGGGAAGAAAGAAGCTAGAGGGAGGGATGGGGAAGAGAGGATGGAGGGGAAACTGTGGTTNGTGTGTAAAATAAANTTTAAAAATTAATAAAAACAATATTAAAATGGCTACATCAGCTTGATTCTTAGGTCCATTTGCATGGAATATTTTTTTCCAACCTTTTACCTTGAGGTAATGTTGATTCTTGATATGAGGTGTNTTTCTTAAATGCAGCAGAAGGATGGATCCTGTTTTCACATCCATTTTGTGTCTATTTATGAGGGAATCAAGTACATTGATATTGAGAGATATCAGTGACAATGATCGTTGATTCTATTACTTGTTGGTGGTGGTCCTGGTGGTGTGTGTGGATGTGTATGTGTGTGTCCCCTCTTTTGATTTTGTTGGTCTGAGATTGTTAATTCCCTCTGTTTTCTTGGGTATGGTGAACCAGTTCACAAGGACCCCTAAAAGACCACCACAGAGACCGAATCCCATATGTAAAAGCAAAACATTCTTTTATTTCAAGCTCAGAATTTGGTCTCTCTGTCCAAAGCAATGGTGAGTCAAAGAGCTCCAAGCCAACGCAGGATGGGGTTTTTAATCACAGCAGAGGTTGGGGTGAAGGGATTTCTAGGGTTCAGGACCCTGATTGGCTGACATTTGTGTAAAAGAGTATAGGGAATGTTTGGAATGTCGGGTATTTCCCCTTAGATGCAGGCCCTCTCTGGGTAGGGTCAGCTCATGGCTTCTCCTGGATCCGGGTGTTGCCTGCCATTAAGTTTGTCACAGAAGCTGTGTCTGGACCTCTAAGCCTATTATGGCAGTTGTGTGCTCAAGCTGTTCTGAGCTCCCCCTCACAGAACCTCCCTAGGCTGGAGTTTTCCTTCTAGCACCTTCTGTAGGGCTGGGTATGTAGATAGATATTTAAGGTAGCCTTTATCATGGAAGTTTATTTTCTCCATCTATGATGACTGAAAGTTTTGCTAGGCATAATATTCTGGGCTGTCATCTGGGATGTCTTAGAGTCTGCAGCACTTCTGTCCAGGTCCTTCTGGTTTTAGAGTCTCCATTGTGAAGTCAGATACAATTCTAATAGGTCTACCTTTATAAGTTACTTGGTCTTTTCTCCTTTCAGTTTTTAAAATTCTTTGTTCTCCATGATTAGTGTTTTATCATGTGCTGAGGGGACTTTCTTTTCCGGTTCAATCTATTTGGTGTTCTGTATGTTTCTTGTACCTTTATAGGCATTTCCTTTTTTAGATTAGGAAAATATATGATTTTGTTGAAAATATTTTCTGGGCCTGAGCTGGTAGTCTTCTCCGTCCTCTATTCCCATTATTCTTAGGTTTTGCCTTTTCATAATGTCCCAGCTTTCCTGGATGTTCTGTGTCAGCAGGTTTTTATATTTCATGTTTTCTATGACCAGTGTNTCCATTTCTTCTACTGAACCTTCAANGCCCGAGATTTTCTCTTCCATCTCTTGTATTCTGTTNGTGAGGCTTACATCTGTAGTTCCTGTTTACATTCCAAAATTTTTTATTTCCAGAATTCCCTCAGTTTGTATTCCTTCTATTTCCATTTTTGAGTCTTGAATAGTTTTGTTTCCTTCTACTGTTTATATTTTCCTGGATTTTTTTAAAGGATTTATTCATTTCCTCACATTGTTTTTTCCTGGATTTTTTTTGAGGTATTTATTCATATCCTTGAACTGTTTGTTGATTTTTCCTGAATTTCTTGAAGGGATTTATTAAATTCTTTAAGTACTCTACCATTATCATACAAGTGGCTTAAGGACTTTTCCTTGTGCTCCTGCTATATTGGAATATTCTGGACCTAACGTGGTATGCTAGCTGGACTCAAGTGGGGACATGTTGTCCTGGATGTCTTGATTGTATTTTTATGCTGCATATAGGCATCCGGGATTGGGATGATTATAGATCTAGGAGTTGATATCTGGATTTGTCTTTGCTGGGTGAGTGTTTTATGATTTCTGTTTCCTCTCTGGATTTTTGGAGAGTGTGATGGCTGTGTGTTGACTAATAAGACAATTTCTTCTTATCTGATAATTGTGGCCACTGAGGATTCCAGGTAAAAAGTGTTTCTTGGTATTGGGAGCTGACACTTGGAAATGGGGTAGACTAGGGATCTGAAGTGGTTTACAGGAGTGAGAAGAGCAGAGTGTTCAACCAGGACCTGCTTATATTGTTTCTGTTTATT
>LZPO01044634.1:4903-45342 GCA_001675575.1 Neotoma lepida
GTCATGCTGTTTTCAAGCAGTATGTGCACCAGTTTACCTGGAAAGTGCCCCCAGGACCACTCATAGCTGTGCCTCCTGCAGCCCCAGGCCTTGCTCTGAATGCAGAGACCACACATTGGCTTTCCCTATGACATTCCAATGAAACTTGAAATCTATCACAATCCTCTTCTCCCAGCCATTGCTCCTTTTCAAGGAGGCACTGGAGGAATTCTGAAGTGAGATCTCTAAGAAGCAAAGCAATCTGCCCCATTCTACCCCAACTGCCTGGCTCTAGACATGTACCTCCTGGACTGGGTTTTCCTAGTGAGATCCTCCAGAACCAGTTCTCCCTGTATCATCTGCACACTACCCAGCCCTGTTTTGGGTGCACAGATCATATTCTGTAGGTTTTTTTCTTCGACTGCCAGCACCCAAATCATGACACAGAGACTTATTTTTTATTAATTATGAATGTGCAGCCCTAGCTTAGGCCTATTTCTAGCTAGCTTCTTTTAAAAATTAAATTAATCCATTTCTATTCATCTATGTGCTGCCCTGAGGCTCATTTACCTCATCTACGTACTGTCCATCTGTTTTCCTGCTTCCTCTGTGTCTGGGTGGTTGGGCTCTGGCTGGCCCTGGTGTCTGTTTTTCTTCCTTCCCATCAGCCCTGCCTATCCCTCCTCTGCTTAGCTATTGGCCATTCAGCTTTTTATCTTTCTATTTTATTTTATTTTTATTTATTAATTAAAGTTTTTCATTATTTTACATCCTGACCACAATTTCCTTCCCTCCTCTCCTCCCTTCCCCTCTCCCCATCTCTCCTCTAACCTTTTCCCCAACCACTCCTCCTCAGTCTCCATTCAGAAAGTGGCAGGCTTCCCATGGGCATCCACAAAGCATGGCACATCAAGTTGAGGCAGGACCAAGGCTCTTCCCCTACATCAATGCTGGGCAAGGCAACACAGCATGGGGAATAGGTTCCCAAAAGCCAGCTCAAGTGCCAGGGACAGGTCCTGATCCCACTGCTAGGAGTCTCCAAAGCAGACCAAGCTACACAACTATCACACAAATGCAGAGGGCCTAGGGTGGTCGCATGCAGGCTCCCTAGCTGTCAGTCAGGAGTCTGTGACCTACCATGAGCCACGGTCAGCTGTCTCTGTGGGTTTCCCTGTCATGACCTTAACACCCTGACTCATACAATCCAGTCTCACTCTCTTCAACAGGACTCCCTGAGCTTGGCCCAGTGCTTGGCTATGAATCTTTGCATCTACTTCCATTAGTACTAGATAAAGGCTCTCTGAAGACAACTAGGGTAGTCACCAATCTGATTACAGGAGATGGCCAGTTCAGACACCCTCTCCTCTATTGCTAGGAATCTTATCTAGAGTCATCCTTGTAGATTCCTGGGAGTCTCCCTGGAACCAGGTTTCTTCCTAACCCTTAAATGCCTCCTCATCAAGACATCTATTTCATTACTCTCCCATCTGTCCCACCTCCAACCCACTTAATCTTATCCCTCATGTTCCCACCCGCCCCCACTGTTTACCCAGGAGATCTCTTCTATTTCCCCTTCCCAGGGAAATCCATGTGTCCCTCTTTGGACCCTCTATGTTACCTAGCCTCCCTGGGGCTGTGCATTGTGGCCTGGCTATCCTTTATTTTACATCTAATATCTACTTATGAGTGATTACATATCATGTTTGTCTTTCTGGGTCTGGGTTACCTCACTCAAGATGATTTTTTCTAGTTTCATCCATTTTCCTGTAAATTTCCTGAGTTTTTTTAGCTGAGTAATACTCGATTGTTTAAGTGTACCACATTGTTTTTATCCATCCTTTCATTGAGGGGCATCTAGGTTGTTTCAAGGTTCTGGCTATTACTAGTAATGCTGCTATGAACATAGTTGACCATGTGCCCTTGTGGATGAAACATCTTTTGGGTGTATTCCCAAGACTGGTATCACTGGGTCTTGAGGTAGATTGATTCCCAATTTTTGGAGAGACCACCATATCAATTTCAAAGTGCCTATTCAAGTTTGCACTCCCACCAGCAGTGGTGGAGTGTTCCCATTGCTCCACATCTTCTCCAAAATAAGCTATCATTAGTGTTTTTTATTTTAGCCATTCTGACAAATGTAAGATAGTATCTCAGAGTCATTTTGATTTGCATTTCTCTGATGGCTAAGGATGTTGAACAATTCTTTAAGTATATCTCGGCCATTTTAGATTCTTCTGTTTTTTCTCTGTTTAGATCTGAACCACATTTTTAAATTGGATTATTTGATATTTTGATGTCTAGTTTCTTGAGTTCTTTGTATATTTTGAAGATCAGCCCTCTGTCAGATGTGGGGTTGGTGAAGATCTTTTCCCATTCTGTAGGCTNCCATTTTGCCTTATTGACAGTGTCCTTTGCCTTACAGAAGCTTTTCAGTTTCAGGAGGTCCCATTTATTAATTGTTGCTCTCAGTGTCTGTGCTACTGGTGTCATATTCAGTATGTAGTCTGTTGTGCCAATGGGTTCAAAGCTATTTCCCACTTTCTCTTCTATCAGGTTCAGTGTAACTGAATTTATGTTGAGGTCTGTGATCCACTTGGACTTGAGTTCTGTGCAGGGTGATAGATATGGACCTGTTTGCATTCTTCTACATGCTAACATCCAGTTATGCCAGCACCATTTGTTGAAGATGCTTTCTTTTTTCCATTGTATAATTTTGGCTTCTTTGTCAAAAATCAGATATTTGTAAATGCGTTGACTTATGTCAGGGTCTTTGATTCAATTCCATGAATCCATCTGTCTGTTTTCATGCCAATTCCATGCTGTTTTTATTACTATAACTCTATAGTAGAGTTTGAAGTCAGGGATGGTGATACCTCCAGAAGTTCCTTTATTGTACAGGATTGTGTTAGTTATCCTGGGTTTTTTGTTTTTCCAAATGAAGTTGAGTATTGTTCTTTGGAGGTCTGGGAAGAATTTTGTTGGAATGTTGATGAGGATTAATTGCATTGAATCTGTGGATTGGTTTTGTATGATGGCCATTTTTAGTATGTTAATCCTACCTATCTATGAGCATGAGAGATCTTCCCATTTTCTGGTATCTTCTCCAATTTCTTTCTTCAACTTATCATACAGGTCTTTCACTTGTTTGGTTAGAGTTACCCCAAGATATTTTATATTATTTGTGGCTATTTTATATTATTTGTGGCTACTGTAAAGGGTGTTGTTTTCCTGATTTCTTTCTCAGCCCACTTGTCATTTGTTTATAAGAGGGCTACTGATTTTTTCAAGTTAATCTTGTATCCAACCACATCACTAAAGGTGTTTATCAGATGTAGAATTTTTGGGATCAAGTAGGCATTCTATCGTATCGCCTGCAAATAGTGAAAGTTTGACTTCTTTCTTTTCAATGTATATCCCTTTGATCTCCTTTTGTTGTCTTATTGCTCTAGCTAGAACTTCGAGTACTATATTGAATAGATATGGAGAGAGTGGACAGCCTTGTCTTATTCCTGATTTTAATGGAATTGCTTTGAGTTTCTCTCCATTTAATTTGATGTTGTCTGTCAGCTTGCTGTATATTGCTCTTACTATGTTTAGGTATGTTCCTTGTATCCCTGATCTCTCAAGACCTGTATAATGAGGGATGTTGGATTTTGTCAAAGGGTTTTTCAGCATCTATTAAGATGATCATGTGTTTTAATTTTCTTTCAATTTGCTTATATGGTGGATTACATTGACAGATTTTCTTATGTTGAACCATCCCTACATCTCTGGGATGAAGCCTACTTGATCATGGTGGATGATTTTTTTAATGTGTTCTTAGATTTTGTTTGCCAGTATTACATTGATTATTTTGGCATTAATATTCATGAGAGAGATTGTTCTGTAATTCTCTTTGTTGCATCTTTGTGTGGTTTTGTTTTCACGGTAACTGTAGCCTCATAAAAAGAATTTGGTAATGCTCCTTCTGTTTCTATTGTGTGGAACAATTATAGGAGTATTGGTATTAGCTCTTCCTTGAAATTCTGTGCTGAAATCATATGGTCCTGGGCTTTTTGGTTGTGAGATTTTAATGACTGCGTCTATTTCCTTAGGGGTTATAGGTCTTTTTAAATTGTTTATCCGGTCTTGATTTAATTTTGGTATGGGGTACCTATCAAGAAAATTGTTCATTTCTTTTAGATTTTCCAAGTTTTTGGAGTACAGGTTTTGAAGTAAGACCTAATGATTCTGTGGATTTCCTCAGTTTCTGCTGTTATGTCCCTGTTTTCATTTCTGATTTTGTTAAATTGAATATTCTATCTGTGTCTTTCAGTGAATTTGCATATGGGTTTGCCTATTTGTTAATATTTCTCAAAAAAACCAATCCACAGCTCCTTGTTCCATTGATGCTTTGTAACGTTCTCTATGTTCTTATTTTATTGATTTCTGCTCTGAGTTTGATTATTTCTTGTTGTCTAGTCCTCCTGGGTGAGTTTGATTCTTTTTGTTCTAGAGCTTTCAGGTATGCTGTTAATTTGCTAGTGTGAAATTTCTCTACATTCTTTATGTAGACACTTAGTAGCATGAACTTTCCTCTTAACAATGCTTTCGTAGTGTCCCATAAGTTTGGGTATGTTGTGCATTCATTTTCATAGAATTCTAGAAAGTCTTTTATTTCTTTCTTTATTTCCTCCTTGACCCAGTGGTGATTTAGTTGAGTGTTATGCTATTCAGTTTCCATGATTTTGTAGGCTTTCTGCAATTTATGCTGTTGTTGAACTCTAACTTTAAGCCATGGTGGTCCAATAAGATACAGGGGATTATTCCAATTTTTTTTGTATCTGTTGAGATTTGCTTTGTTACCGAGTATGTGGTCAATTTTAGAGAAGGTTCCATGATGTGATGAGAAGAAGGTGCATTCTTTTGTGTTGGGTGACATGTTCTGTAGATATCTGTTAAGTACATTTGAGTCATAACATCTGTTAGTTCCCTTATTTCTCTGTTTAGTTTCTGTCTTGCACAGCTGTCCATTGGTGAGAGTGGGGTGTTGATATCTTTCACTATTATTGTGTGGGGTTTGACGTGTGATTTAAGCTTTAGTAATGTTTCTTTTACAAATGTGGGTGTCACGTATTTGGAGGCATGGTTGTTCACAACTGAGACTTCATATAGATGGATTTTTTCCATTGATGAATATGAAATATCCTTCTTCATCTCTTTTGATTAATTTTAGTTTGAAGTCTATTTTGTTGGATATTAGGATAAGTTTACTGGCTTGCTTCTTAGATCCATTTGATTGGAAAATCTTTTCCCAACCCTTTCCTCTTGGGTAATGTCTGTCTTTGAAGTTGAGGTGTTGTTTCTTGTATGCAGCAGAAGGATGGATCCTGTTTTTGTACTCATTCTATTAGCCTGTGTCTTTTTATTGGTGAATTGAGTCCATTGATATTAAGAGATATTAATGATCAGTGATTGAAAATTCCTGTTACTTTTTGTTTGGGTGGTGGTGGTTGTAGTGTGTGTGTGTGTGTGTGTGTGTGTGTGTTTTTTTGGCCTTACTGGTGTGAGTTCATCTATTGCCTGTGTTTTCATCAGTGCAGCTAACTTCCTTGTTTAAGAGTCTCCCTTCTAGTACTTTATGTAGGGCTGGATTTTTGGATAGTTATAGCTAAAAATTTTTCTTTTTTCCCATGAAATATCTTGTTTTCTCCATTTATAGTGATTGAAAATTTTGCTTCTTATAATGATCTGGGCTGGTATCCATCATTTGTTAGTGTCTTCCAAACATCTGTCCAAGTTCTTCTGGCCTTTAGAGTCTCCGATGAGAAGTTGGTTGTAATTCTGATAAGTCAGCCTTTATACGTGACTTGACCTTTTTCCTTTGCAGTGCTTAATAATATTTTTTTTTATTTTGTATATGTAGTGTTTTCATTATTACGTGGTGAGGGGACATTTTTTGGTCTAGTCTATTTTGGTGTTTTTTAAGCTTCTTGTACCTTTATAGGCATGTCCTTCTGTTGGGGTCCAGCCCTGACCTGTCAAAGTGTCCTTGAAGGGGGAAGTGAAGAAGTGAGAAATGATAGATAGAAAAAATAAAGATATAGATGAAAAAATTAGAGACATATGATAGCTTCAGGAGGGCCCTGCATCAATATCCAATTGCCTTGAGTTTATTTGCTTTGTATACACTAGCAAAGAGAGAAGCAAAAGGCCTCCCTCTTTCAAGATCAAAGTACAAAGTACAAACACGTGTAGACCTTTTTCTAATTCTCTAAACACATGGTAACCATGCTTTCCTGTAATTAGATCTTGAAGCATAAGATACCTGGTAACCATGCCTCTGGCCAAAGCATCCTGTTATGCAGCCTTGGAGAACAACATAAACTCTGACTCTCTGAACTTGAGTCAAAATGGAAACAAACCACAANTTGGAATCTTTGTGGGCTCCCACATCCTTCTTTAGGTTTGGAAAGTTTTCTTCTGTGATTTTGTTGAATACATTGTCTGTGCTTTTGAAATGGCATTCTTCTCCTTCTATCCCTATTATTCTTAGGTTTGGTCTTTTCATGGTGTCCCAGATTTCCTGGATGTTTTATGTTAGGAATTTTTTAGATTCAACATTTTCTTTGACCAATGAATCTATTTTCTCTACCGTATCTTCAATGCCTGAGATTCTGTCTTTCATCTCTTGTATTCTGTTGCTGATGCTGACATCTGTACTTCCTGTTTACTTACCCAGATTTCCCATTTCCAGAATTCCTTTGGTTTGTGTTTTCTTTATTGCTTCTGTTTCAATTTTCAAGTCTTGAACTGTTTCCTTCACTCATTTCATTGTTTTATTCCTTGGCTTTCTTTATAGGATTCATTAATTTTTTCCCCAATTTTGTTTGTACTTTCCTTGATTTCTTTAAGGGAATTTTTCATTTCCTCTTTAATGGACCCTATCATCTTCATAAAGTTACTTTTAAGATCATTTTCTTGTGCTTCAACTATGTTGGAATGTTCAGATCTTGCTGTTCTAGGATTACTGGGTTCCAGTTGGTGCCATATTGCCCTTTCTGTTATTGAATGTATTGTTACACTGGTGTTTAGGCATCTGAGTTTAAGATGATTATAGGTCTGGGTGTTGATTCTTATGTTGTCTTTGTCAGATGGGTGTTTTGTTCCTAATTTATTATCTGTTTCCTTTATTGTCTTCTGGCCTGGATGGCCAAGGGTTCTGGTGATTGGCAGGTCTTCAGGTCCAGTAGGGTTGTCTCAGCTGAGGTTTGTGTGGGTTTTGGTGTCTAGATCCTGCATAGCCTCCTGTTCTTCCTACTGGTCTGTGCTGTAACTGTGCCTGTGGAGTCTTTTCTTCCAACTTGTATGGGTTGTACCTGTGCCTATGAAATCTCCTGGTTGCAGGGAAGGGTTGGCCATGGGGAGGATGATGAGATCGTTAGGGTTGGGTGGTGGAGTGGGTCTTGGGGGAACAGAATCCAAAGGGTGGCAATGGTGGTGGTGAAGCCTGCAGGCAGATCTCTCATCTACTGGCCAGCTGCTGGGGACTGCACTAGAGCAGTGTAGTTTCACATAGATTTGGGGGCAGAGCCCAGCTGCCTTGCTGGTGCTGAGATGGGAGTGGTATAGAATGTGCCCTGGGGTTTAGGATCTGGAGGTTGTGGCAGTTTAGCTGGGATGCCAGTCACTTACCTGTTCTTCCAACTGATGTGGGTTGTACATGTGCCTATGGAGTCTGCGGGAGTTTTGGGGAAGGGCTGGTCACAGGGAGGATGATGAGGTAGGTGGAGTTAAGTGATGGAGTGGTTCTTGGGGGAACAGAACCCAGTGGATGAAAGCAGTGGTGATGCAGCCTGCAGGCAGGTCTCTCACATGCTGACCTGCTGTTGGGGACCCTCAGCTTTTTATTAGATCTAACAGGTGCCTTTGATATATTATTTTTTGAGGCTATTGTGAATGGGAGTGTGTCCATTTTATCTTTTTCTGGATTTTTGTTGTTGGTGTTTAGAATAATTATTAATTGTGCAAGTTGATTCTGCATCCTGACACATTTCTAAATTGGTTTATCATTTTTTGAAGTTTTATGATAAAATTTTTTGCATCTTTAATGAATAATACCATGTTGTCTACAAATAGGGATAGTTTGACATCTTTCCCTTTTTGTATCCTTTAATTTCCTTCCTTTGCCTTATTGTTCCTGTCCTTTGAGTACAATGTTGAAATAGAGTGGGCATGGTGGGCATCATTGTCTAGTTCCTCACTTCAGCAAGCTTACTTCATGTTATTCTTTATTTATGATGATGTTTACTGTAGATTTCTCATATACAGTTTTTATCATGAAATACATTACCTCTAGTCTTACATGCTCTAGGACTTATCACAAAAGCATGATATATTTTATCAAAGGCTTTTTCTGCATCTATTAAGATAACCATGCGATTTTTTGTCTTTAAATCTACTTACTATATTTACTGATTTGTATATCTTGAACAATTCCTGCATTGAGGGGGTAAAGCAAACTTAGGTATGATGGATATTCCTCTTGATATATGTTTAATAACATATGATATATATATATATATATACAAATGTATTTCAATATATATTTTGAAAACAACCTTATACAATGAATATCCATTATTGGATATTGGTTGATGAACAGTGCTTTTTGTTGTACTGTTTGTTGTCTGGATCAGTTGGGTACACTAGGAGTCAATGACTTAATCCCTTGTAAAACCCTGTTAAAGATTTCTTTAAAGAACCGTATTCCTTCCCCTTGTGATTATTCTGTGCAGTTCAATAGATATAGAATAAAGCCCCCTGTCACAGACAGCCAGAGCCTCATAATCACACAACAGATACAACAGACACACAGGGACAGTCACAGATACAGACACAGGGAAAGGTACACAAGACAGCCTTCTTCAGGCAGGCATGGATTCAGACTCATCCAACACACAGAGGAAGGAAGACACAGTGAGCATGATGTAGAAAATTAAAATCTAGAATCACTCTTGGTTAAACATCTTCAAGGAGAAGTACTTTCATTTACGTTCTTAATGTGATACTGATGCATTCTTGCTGACTGAGAGATTATCACTGTAATCAGATGTTTCCTGTCCTGACTGCCAAGTCCCAAATAACTGACTCAGAATATAAATTATAAATGCTTAGCTGATAGCTCAGGCTTGTTACTAGCAAACTCTTACATTTAAATTAATCCATGTTTCTACTTATGCTTTGCCATATGGCTCATGGACTGTTACCTGGTTTTCTACACATCCTGCTTGCTCAGTAGCTGGCTGGCATCTCTTTTGACTCCCCTGACTCTGCCCTTCCTCTTCCCATCATTCTCTGTGTGAGGCTGTCTCACCCAATCTCTTCTTGCCCTAATATCTGTCAATCAGATTTTTATTAACAATGAGCATAATCCACAGCAATCACTAATGTGTTTAATCAATGTAATTGATGCTCTGCAATCGGAGAATACTTGCTACCATGTGTTACATTATGTGGATGTGTGTGTGTGTGTCTGTGTCCACATTTGTAGTGGTGCTTACTAGTGTGCCCTCAGTGAACTCAGAGGCATAATTAATATAGATAACAGTGGTTTATTTATCATGTCAACTTTAGATATTTCCTGAGATTAGAAACATGATATTTCTTGGACTTCTTACATAAATGCCCCTCTGCTAATCAAAACAAATAAGTCTGTCAAGCGTCTTCAAGCATGTTGAACTCTGAAAAAATTTATGAGAAACATCTGATTATGTGTTCAACTGAATATCACTTTAACATATAGGCAAACATTTNGAATAGCTTTTCACTTTTGTTACTAGAATACCTCTGCAGCATCCTATGTGGTGTTTTAAATTTTTTTAATTTATTTTTATTTTATGTGTNTGAGCCTTCTTCTTGCATATATGTTTGTTANCCAAATGAGANTATTGGTTGAGAAGGTCAGAAGAGGGATTGGATAACATAGAACTGGAGTTGTAAGCCAGAATGTGAGTCCTGGATATAAACTGGGCCAGAGTTATGGATGTTTGTAAGCTATGAGTATTTGGAACAAAACATTAGGTCCTTGATAAGAACAGATGTAAGTACAGGTTTTTAAAGTATGTCCTTATGATTCTTGATGTCCTTATGATTTCCTTCATGTCTGTTATTATGTCCCTCTTTTTGTCTCTAATTTTGTTAATTTGGATATTTCTATCTTTTAGTTAATTTGGCTAAGACTTTTTCAATATTACTATTTTTCAAAGAACCAACTCCTTGTTTTATTGATTCTTCATATTTTTATTTTACTTTATTTTATTTTATTTTATTGATTTTATCCTTGAGTCTGACTATTTCTTCCTGCCTACTCAGTTTGGCATTTTGCATAGTATTTCTTCTTTATTTCTTGTCCTACAGCTTTCAGGTTTGTCATTAAGTTACTAATATTAAATAGCTCCAGTTTTTAATGTAGGCACCAAATGCTATGATCTTGCCTCTTAGACCTGCATTCACTGTGACCCATAAGTTTTGGGAATGTTGTGTATTAATTTTCATTCAATTCTAGAAAGTCTTTAATTTCTCTTTCTTTCTTTCTCTCTCTCTCTCTCTTTCTTTCTTTTTCATTCCTTCTCTCTTTCTTTTGTTCTGTCTGTCTGTGTGTTATTCTGTCTGTCTGTTGGTTTGTCTGTCTGTCTTGACCTATTTTTCATTCCATAGAGTTATGAGGTTGTAAGCTTTCTATTGTTACTGTTGTTGATGATATCTCACTTTAATTCATGGTAGTCTTATAGGATACAGGGTGTCATGTAAATTTTATTGTTTTTGTTAAGATGTGCTTTGTGTCTCAGTATGTAATCAATTTTGGAGAAAGGCCCATGAGGTGCTAAGAAGGTATATTCTTTTGTTTGGATGAAATATCCTATAAATACCTGTTAGTTCAATTTGGGTTATACTATCTGTTAGCTCTAGCATTTCTCCATTTAGTATTTCTCGGGATGACATGTCTATTGGTGAGAGTTGGGTATTGAAGCCACCCACTATCATGGTGTGAGGATTAATATGTGATTTAAGCTGTAGTAGTGTTTCTGCTATGAACTTTGGTGCCCTTGTGTTTGGTCATAGGCGTTTAAAATTGCAATATCCTCTTGGCAGATTTTTCCTTGTTGAGTATATATAGTCTTTCCCTATACCATCATATTATTTTCAGTTTGTTGTTTATTTTGTCAGATATTAAAATGGCTTCATCAGCTTGCTTCTTAGGTCCATTTGCTTGGAATGTCTTTTCTCATCCTGTTACCCTGAGGGGATATATATCCTTAATGTTGGTGTGTGTCTCTTGGATGCAGCAGAATGGTGGATTCTGTTTTCAAATCCAAATGTTAGTCTGTGTCTTTTTATTGGGGAAATGAGACCACTGATCTTGAGAGTTATCAATGAGCAGTATTTGTTGATTCCCATTATTTTGTTGTTGTGGAGTGGGTCCTCCCTTTTTTATATGCTGGCCTAAGATTATTTATTCCTTGCGTTATCTTAGGTATGGTTAACCTCTTCGGGCTGAAGGTTTTCTTTTAGCACCTTCTGTAGAGCAGGATTTGTAGATGGATACTCCTTAAATTTGGTTTTATTATGTAATGTCTTTCTCCATCTATGATGGTTGAAAATTTTGCTTGGGCATAGTAGTCTTGGAATATAGTAGTCTCAGAGTTTGTAGTGCATCTGGACAGGCCCTTTTGGCTTTTAGAAACTCCATTGAAAAACCAGGTGTTATTATGATAGGTCTACCTTTACCTGTTATTTGGTCTTTTTCCTTTGAAGCTTTTAATATTCTTTCTTCATTCTATGCACTTAGTGTTTTGAATAGTTTGTGCTTTGGTGAATTTCTTTTCTGGTCCATTCACTTTGGTGCTTTGTATGTATCTTGTATCTTTATAGGCATCTCCTTATTTAGGTTAAGAATTTTTTCTATGATTTTGTTGCAAAAGTTTTCCATGACATGACCTTCTATTTCCTTTATGCCTCTTATTTTTAAATTTGGTTTTTTATTATGTTCCAGATTTTCTGGATGTTTTCTGCTTGGATTCTTTACAGATTTAACATTTTCTTTCACTGAGGTATCCATTTCTTCTATCTTGCTTGAATGCCTGAAATTCTCCATTCCATCTCCTATATCCCTTTAATGAGGCTTGCCTGAGGTTCCTGGTCAAGATCCTAATTTTTTTCATCTCCAGTCTTATCTCAGTTTCAATTTTCCTTATTGGTTCCATTTCCACTTTCATGTCTTGAGTCTTTTAAAATAGTTGTACAGAGCCCAAAAGAAGCCTTCACGGATTTCTTACAAAGGCTTTGTTCAGCAGTAAATGGAATGATACCAAATTCAGAAGCTAGACAGATAATAATTGAATCTCTGGTTTTTTGAAAATGCACAAGTGTAATTAGGCCATTAAAAGCAAGATCAGCACCCTTGGAGGAATGGATCAGAGATAGAATGAATATTGAATCTCATGACCATGATGATATTTGGATAGGAGAGGGGACTTCCAGACATTTGAAGAAAAATAGTAATGTCAGATGTTTCACTTTCCATAAACAATGTCACCTAAAAAGGACCTGTACACAAGGCATTCCTAGAAACAATGTCTTTCCAAGGAATAATTCCAACAGGATGTCCTTCCCTTCTGCATTATGTAGAAGGTGTGGCAAAGTCAAACATTAGACTAACAAATGTAGATCAACAAGGGACAGACAAGGNAATCCTTTGCTTTTGTCATTGGGAAATTGCCTGAGGGGTCTCTCACAGGTTCCCATGACAAATTCTGTTCAGTCTTTTTCTGTCACCATGGAAGAAACTCCTTCACAGAGCAATTAGAGAACCTAATGCCTATTGTAAAAATACCCTACTGCTCAGTGTGATAGAACAGCTTTAGAAAATAAAACAAAAATTNAAGGAAAAACCATAAATTAAAGTTGATAATCATTAGATTTGGAACCTCCCCAAAGTTAGGGTTGGGGAAGGGTTTTATTTTCGTCTTTCAGAAAAATTAAAACAGCCATCTTGAAGAATTTAAAGTTGTTTGACCAGTTAAGCATCCAAAGAAGAAGAGAAAACTATCTGGAAAAAAATACAAAGAATAGGAATAATCTGACCCAATGCAATATCTGAGGTATCCAAAAAGATGATGAGATCCCACAGTGATGATTCCATCAGGATAATACCTCTAAAACAACAAACAACAAACAAAGATCAGCTTTGGACTGTAAACTCTTCAGGGCAATTTTAAGATAGCTAGCTGAAATGATCCAGCCTCACAGACTACTTGAGCAATGACTTGAGACAAACCCTACACTTTCTCATAATGCAGACACTCGACAAACTATACAGCCAAATCTCCCAGGACTTGACAATTACACAAAAATTTCTTTTCAGGAATCCCTAAAGATGCCATCAACCTCAAACAGCAGGAAGTAATTTTAAGAACACAACGGCCACATTCCCAAGAGGTGGGGTGGGTGGTTTTGGGTCTTTCAATGGATTATGGATAATTGTCATTGTTTAGGATGGTTGGTTAGAAGTTGTTATTGTTAATGGTCAGGAAAAGGGCTAAAGAAAGGACATTAGGTTTAGGGATCTTGTTTGAAGAAATAGGAAAAGAAAAAAGAAATTATGGATATGATGAGATAAAAGGTAGATTCTTGAATCTACTCTAAAAACAGATATAGAAATGATAAGATAAAAGTGTAGAATTTTGAATCTGCTTTGAAAAGAAAAAGGAGAGGATATAGCTATAAGATTAAAAGATACATTATTGAATCTAATTTTTCAAAGCAACTACTAGTTTTAACTATTTTACATTAGATTGGATTTTTGCATATTGTATACAAATTATATATATTGATACACATTTTAGATTGATTCTGTTAGAAAATACTGTACCCATATTTCTAATCTTGTTCAAAGTACAGCTCATTTAACAATGTAATGCAATTTTCTAGTCTTTGAAATTTTTATTACCAACTAATTAGGATATAAGAAATGTAAGTTAGTAGTCATTACAATCAAACTTGTGGTCATATTAGGTATGTTTTCAAAGTCAAGCAGAGATCTATCTTAGATAGACAAGTCATCTTCAAACCCTTCAGAGATCTATATAATATGGCATTTAAGATGTTTTAATAATATAGAGTTTTTGCTTTTTTTATGACAGTGAGACATGTCTGCACCTGGCAGCACCAATCTACTTCAGAGAAGATGATGGGCAATGAAGGAACTCCATATGTAGTTTAATATCATTGTGGGAAGAGTTAGCCACTGGGAAAGAAAATGCCCTTACATCGACTGCTGACAATATGCTGTCCAAAATGGACAAGCAGGACACAAAAGAAATGACTGCTGATCCTTGCCAAGACAAGGTAGGAAGGCCATTCAGAAAATCCTGCTTCACAGATGAGTCTGTTGGGTGTGCTAGGCCCATAGGCTGAAGAAGAATGTCCCAAAGTTGCAGAGAAATCTTGAGTAACTGTCCAGGCAGCCATCTGTTTCTGTCATTTCTCACATTTTTTGCAAGTTGCTTATTTTCACTTCCTGTTTACTCGGTTATATTAATTCTTTCTTGGGTATCTGAGGGAGTTGAACCTTAGATAGTTATAGTTTTCCTTGTTAAGAAATTCTGAAAAGAAACTCACGAAAGAGGTGTAAAGTGTATAAGTTTGAAAGATATCAAAAGATAGTTTTCAGTTGAAAATGCCAATTAGAATAGAAGGTGAATTAGATACAATCCCTTGGATTCACAAAGATAGGATATATAGTGGAGTATTTTCTCTTAATTTGTCAAATGCAAATAGACTAGACATGTGTGATGTATTTATTGCCTGTATATATTGTATATAGTTATTGTACTTATTGTATATAGTTTTTCTTATATTAGTTATAAATTATATTTATTTTAAACAAAAAGGGGGAAATGTGGTATTATTTTATTTGTACTCTAACAAATAAAGCTTGCCTGAAAATCAGAAAGAGAAGCTAGCCACTAGTTAACCATAGAGGTCTGGAGGTCTGTACTGACAGATAAGAAGTGATAGAGCTGGGCAGAGAGAGGAAGTGATAAGGTGGGGTGGAGAGAGGAGCTCACCCTTTCAGTGGAGGATTTCATAGAGGTAAGAACTAGTGGCTTGCTGCTCTGTCTTTCTGATCTTTCAGCTTTTACCCCAATATCTGGCTTTGGGTTTCTTATTAATAAGATCATTTAGCAATTCAAGTTACAGATTTTATCTTACATTTCATCACTGTCAACTTCAGAAGTGGCTGTTCAGTCAAAATCAGACCATTAATAGCCAAGACCTTTATTAAGTATCTTATTTAGTGGTACTGCAGGCTAATTCTGATATCAGGGATTGAGTAAGCATTAGTGGTTTGTGACTCTTTCCAGCTAAAAGGACAACAACAAATAAAGCTTCTAAACAATCTTTCATGTGATTGTTTGCTTCTCTGTTGCCATGATAAACACAATTTCCAAAAACAACTTGGGATAAAGTGTTTATTGGGTTATGGATCCCCTTCAAATCAACCATCAAGGGAAAACCAGAGCAGGAAAAAATGTTAGCAAAAGTAGGAAACTGCTTAATGGCATTCTCCACATAGCTTGCTCAGATTGCATTTTTATACAACCCAGGACCACCTGCCCAGGCATGGCACTGCCCTAAGTGGATTAGTGTCTCTCATATCAATCATTAATCCAGTCTGACTGAGGCAATCACTCAATTGGAGTTTCTGTCCAACAGACTCCACTTTTTTTCAAGTCGAGCAAAAGAAGAGAGTACAATCAAGGCTGCAGTTTTTAGCAGAGTCTCAAACAAAGNCATGCTATGAATGCCAGCAAATTTCTTCTTTTCTTTATTTTTATGGCACCTACTTTCACTGTATACCTCTGGCTCACTATATAGACAAGTCTCATCTTGAACTCACAGAGTTCAGGCTCCCTCTCCCTCCCAGGTTCTGGAATCAAAGCAATGGTCCACTACATCCAGATGGTCAGCTGACTTTTTGCCAAGCTTCTGAGCACCTGAATGATGCTTTTCAAGTCACTTTTATTTCCAACAGAATCTGTGGTATATCATATGCTAGCAAATGCTGTATGAATTCCTCTATCCCAGTTGGCAGACTGTGGAATCAATTGTCCATGTTTGTCATATACAGAAAGACAACAGCATGTCCATTTCTACAATAGGGCTACACCATGATTTTTACAAAAAATTCTTGTCCTCCCATTTCTTGTAACAGGATCTTGATGCACTCCCCATTGATCTCCACAGCTCACTCTAGGAAATCCACCCTGATTGTGGTCTCAGGGAGTTCTGGATGATGCCATGTGGCAGAAAGTGTAGATTATGCTCAACTTGCCCTGGTTAAAGTCGTGAATCATGATGATCTTTAAGGTACATGAATACACTGAAGGCAGAATCCAAAGACCCCTGACAGAGCATAGCTGGATTAGGTGATGACCTCAAGCAATGAGTNCATCTCCAAAGACATTCTCCCAACACACTCCAAGGTGTGTGGCACAGTGTTCCACTCCACACAGCCTGGATGCTCCAAAACAGACCAGGGAATATATTTGATATGGAAATTTGGGATTTTAATAATCCTCTTTCTTTCCTTCCTTCCATAGTATAGCATTGCCCTATAATAGCAGGGAGAGATATGTAGAATCTATGTCAATGATTATCTCTATATGNTTTGACAACTCAAAGTCCTTAGTTGCAGCTCAAATGTTACCCATTGAATCAAAATTCCTAGAGTCAGGATATTGTTTTCTGTGTTGTCCTATAAGACNGAGCAGCAGAAGCCACTCCAGGAGCACTACACTTGGGCCTTGGCATCCTACAAACCCTCTTCCTGTCCTGCATTTCACTCTCCCTCTGTACATTGGCCCTACATTAGTAATAGTATTACCCTGGCACTGATACATTCATGGTACAAAGATAATTGCTATGTGATTGTTGGATATTATCAAACTATTGAAGAGTAATTAAAGGATGCCAGCCCAAAACATTTGACATGAAAGTTGGACCCTAGGACTGGCCAGGGCTTTAGTGATGACGTGATCATCATGACTAACAATCAAAGATGGACTGCTTGTTGACTAAGGGTCAGGTATATAAGAAGCTCAAGCCCAGGTGACAGTGCAGAGAGACTCACATGTTGACAACTGTGAAGACTGGCCTCAGCCACAGGGCATCTCAGCANTGTTCCTGGGCAGTCATTCATGAGAAAGGCTAGTGCATTGCCATAAAAACCTGAATGGNATTCAGAATGATCTCACAAACCTTGGGATCANCAGAGCAGTACCTCACCCTGCTTAGGGGTTTTCAAATGTAGGGTAAAAGGGCCAGCCAAAGAAACACAGCCTGGCCCTAAAACCAGAGCCAAGGAGAGAAACACTTTTGTTCTGAACCCAGAACCTAAGAAACACATCCTAACCCTGAAACCACAGCCAAAGAAACACGTTGTCCCTAGAGTCAGAGCCAGTGAAAGAAATATGCCCCGGCCCTAAAATTAGAGCCAAAAGGCTAAAAAGGACAATGAAAGAAACAGAGTTTGGCCCCCAAACCAGAGCCAACTCTGCCTCTGACCAACTGACAAATGAAACAAACCAATTCCTGAGCACAAATTCTATCACCCTAGCTCTGAACCCAGAGTCAGTAAAAGAAACACACCCTGATCCTGAAACCAGAGCCAGTGAAAGAAACACACCCTGATCTTGAAACCTGAGCCATTGAAAGTAACACTTTAGCTCTGAACCCAGATTCTAAGAAATACACCCTAACTTTGAAATCAGAGCCAAAGAAACATAATTTGTCCCTAGAATCAGAGCCAGTGAAAGAAATACACTCAGGCCCTATAATTAGAGCCAAAAAGCTAAAAAGGGCCAGTGAAAGAAACACAATTTGATTCTGAAATGAGAGCCAACTCTACCCCTGANCAACAAAACCAACTGAGCCCTGAGCAGGAAAACTAACTAATCCCTGAGCAGAAAATCATCTCCCTGGAGAAACTCCATCTCTAAGAAGCCCTATATAAGCCCTTCTCCCTGTTCAGTTGTTGGCTGTCCTTTTATACCCTAGCAGAGGCAGCCATTCTCCTGGACTCCCCCTTCCCAAATAAATCTNATTCTTCAAAGAGTCTTGGGTGAAGATCTTCATTGGTTGGAGCAGAACATAANAACCTTGCTGAGACATTCCCTTAGGGGGACTGAGCATAAAACCCTTGCTGTGACATTTCNTTAGGGGGACTGAGCAAGGCTGAACAGAGGAAAGTAACAACTTTTGGCTGGAGCTAGAGGAGATTGTTATATTTCTGCAGTGGTTTCCTTTTCAGGAGAGTGAAACAGAAGAAGCAACATCTTGGGCCAGAGAGAAGAAGAAGCAGAACTCTGCTGGGAAGCACCCTTAAGAGGTGGATGGAGCAAAGCTCAGCTGTAATGGCTTTCTCTAGGAAAAGAGCAGGATTACTATATCCTGTAGGGAGACCATCCCCCATGACACCTCAGCTTCATGAATTGCCTGACTTCCTGACAAGTCAGGATACCTCTCAGTCTAGAGCTGTCCTCTTNCAGCTCTAGGTATAGTCTGACTTCCTGACAAGTCAGGATACATTTCCCTCCAGAGCTGAGCTGTCCAATTGCAGCTCCAGCCTCCAGAGCAGTCCTATTTCAGCTCCAGCCTCCAGAGCAGTCCTATTTCAGCTACAGGAATACCATGGCTTCCCTGATCTGTTGAGATGATAGACTATAAGCCACATGAACCATTTTCTCTGCAATATGAATTTGGTCATAGTGTTTTATGACAGCAATAGAAATCATAACTAAGACAGTCAAAGTAAAAGAGTTTAAAGTAAACCACAGAAAATGGAGGATTTGTTATATTCAAAACAACATATCCCATGGTCTTATATATATAATTTGATATTGCTTACCATATATAATTTGTGTCTCTATCTAAGAGGTTTCTTGAAGGCAAGATGGCCCCAAAATCCTCCAATGAAGTCACTTGTGATTGAAAGTTTCTTCGTCTTGCCTGGTCCCATTAGGCCCCAGGTTCCTCCAGCCTTGCGGTCCTAGAGCTGCTTATAAAATAATCACTGAGAGGCTTATATTAATTATAACTGCTTGGCCATTAGCTCAGGCTTATTACTAACTAGCTCTCACATTTAAATTAACCCATAAATCTTATCTACGTTTACTCACATGGCTTGGTACCTTTTCTAAGTTCTGCCTTGTCATCTTGTTTCCTCTGTGTCTGGCTGGCAACTCCTGACTCCGCGCTTTCTCTTCCCAGAATTCTCCTCATCTGCTTGCCCCACCTATAATTCCTGCCTGGCTACTGGCCAATCAGTATTTTATTAAACCAGTGTAAAAAAGCAATATCCTACAGCAGTTACTCTGCTCTTAAAGTGAAAAGTCTATCCTTCTACCACACAAATGTTTTTTTCCCTTTTTCAAATGACTGTCTATGCTATGGCCATCAGGCCTTGTAGTAGCTATTTGATGCATGATTTCAAAAGTAAATTCCTCTTTTAAAGACTGCTTATATAGAAAAAGAGAGGTTAAGCACACTGGTCATTTATGGCTATATATGGCTAGGAAGTTGTGTTCCTTGCTCATAATCTACCATTCAGCCTTAGTAGCCATGGAAACATAAGAATTTTTAAAATGAGTTACTTCCCTGACAACTGGCAGTCACATTTGTCCTTCCTAGAAGGGAAAAGAGGCAAGTATTTTATATTTCCAGGAGGTTTTATTAATCACATTCACAGGACACAATGCCAGAGAGTGTCATTGGCATTTGATTAGATATGTGTGAATATCTAATCAATATATCTGCTGAATATCATAAGTGCCTGGAAGCCCAATGTGGGACTATAGGTAATCAGACAGTTGCACTGCTGTCTGTGTAGCTCCCTGATGTTGAGTATATGCACTAGCCTCTCTGTGTTGTTTCCTTGTCTACAAAATGGGGATAATGATTGGGTGGGTGTCATTGCAGGGTCAGTAATATCAGATGTACCAATACTCCAGAAGTGACTAAATGAGGTTCCAACTAAGGAGAGGAATGGGAAAGAATGTGATAACCAGGGGTTGGTGAGCCATTGCTCTGAGCTGAAGTATCTGCCTAACAGAACTTCTTTTTCTGAAAGTGTTTCCACTCTTCTTCTGAATCCATTTATGGATATTTCCTATTACTGGGAAGAATATCTGTGACCCCAGNTNCTTCCAAATGGATCTCNTGATTCAGAATACACAAAGNTAAAAAGTTTATGTTACATGGAGGCTTTTAAATATGGTGTTTATGAAACACATGCGTCTACTCCATGGATTTCAAACATTGGGAGAAACAGATCCTGACAAGTTAGCTCAGTTTTCTGGAACAACAACAATCTTCATCATGTTTCCAGTTCTACTTTAAAGCACACCATTCTTATAGACCACTGCCTCAAACCTGCCTTGGCAAGGAAGAGTTTGTGGGCAGGGTGTTATCCAAGCCACCTTGAATTGTAAACCCATCTTTCTGATTGAACTTCCCTAGTTCCCTAGTGAACTACCTTCACTCAGTTAAGAAGCACATTCTACAGAGACTGTAGAGCAGTGGGTAGCTGTTAGGGAAGGTTTTCTGGCAAGAAGATCCAGTTTGTAAACCCTTAAACCTTCTGCATGGACAATGACGATGACATTATCCACTTGACTAGAAAGTAAAAGACACACATCCTTTCTTCTTACTAAATGGCCCAGCATTATCCCTTAGTGTGTGATTTTCTCCTTTTCATTATCTCTACATCCTAAGATTGAAATTGAGGAAAGGTGCAAAGAAGTTAGTTCAAAGATACAATACAGAGTGTAAATTTTCTGTGAAAGAAGATATTTGCTCACCCCAAATATGTCAGGAATTAGTTTCACTGAAATGAAGTTATTTATCTAAATTTGAAAATTTGAAATATCCATTTTTATGGATTTATATGGATTTTATGAGTTAAATATCCACTTCCTGTCTTTCTCTGACTTACTTTATGGATAATTTTGCACATAGATTTTGATTTTTCAGGTCCTAATGCAAGAATTCAGGGCTTCATACATGTCAGATAATCACTTTACCACTGAGCTACATCTCCAGGTAATTACACATAGATGCTGATGGGTATTCTCTTTCTTGGTTTAATTATAAAATATGCATTGCTTTCCCTGGAGATGTGAACATTTTCTGCAAAATGTACAAAGAGGAATAACATTGTGCACTACCCATTTATGAGTTATATCACTTATATACAGGTCTCTTTTTATACACATTTGTATATACAAGCATATGTATGTCAAGTGTGTTATTTTTACATAAATGAGTTGATTACATGAATTATTTTCATTTTCCTTAGTTCTTTCATATGATTTCAGTTTGTACTCATCATGAAATGTTATACTACTACATTTTTAAAATGACAATTTATTTGAGCATTCCTCTGGTTATTTGTCTCTTTATGTTAGTTACACATTGCAAACCTAGGTAAAACAAGCATGACCTTACATATGATATTGCATACTCTCATCCTACTGTTAGTTCCAAGCATTGAAACTCCTAGTCAACAAATATGAACTTTTCAGCATTTGATGGATAATAGGAAATTGTTTTCCAAAATATCATACAGTGGCTATTTATGCCATAGTCATGGATTTTCTGGCTTCTCAAATTATTATCTACTCTGTGAAGAATAGTAATCTGTACATAGACCACTTAAACATCTCTGTGTGACAACAGGGACAATGTATGGGAGCTTAGTGCTCTCTAAACCATGACTCATTGTTTTCCTGACTTCTCGTATATTCTCACTGCCTCTATTTTTCTTTGATGCCATCTTCAGATTTGCCAAAGTGAAGGAGTGCATGTTCATGTTGAGTGGCCTCCTTTGTAGCATAGCAGCTTTGGTGTTTGAAATCATCCTTGCAAGCAGTTGATGCTGGCGCCTGTGGGACTTNGACAACAAGGTCGAACAGTTTGTGTNCATTGGACTCTGGCAAGCTTATTACCCTCAAGATTTTAACATCTCTGGGTCTGTGACCAGGATGCTGGTTCACACTCGTACCAATTCAACCTGGACCAAGTCATCAGAATTTCAGTATTTACAAGTCCTAATAATGTGGGCCATTTTTTTTTTGATGAAAACTCTAGTCCTGATTTTCAGTTCAGTGGCCATTAAGATCAGCTGTATGAAAGATCCATTCAATGAAATGGAGCTGTTTTGCTACAAGATGTCTGCCATAATTGTGTCTGTGAGCAGCATTTTCATATTTGTTGCTGTGAGCTTGAACCACCTGGTAGACATTTATGGGCAAACCACTCTTGACTTTCCACCTGACTTTCTCATTAAGAAGGAAGACCTCATAAAGAAATACTGCAAAACTGTGTTCCCAATAGTGTTCCTGACAGCCAGCATGTCACTCTTTGGTGTGATTTTGTTCCTCTATGAGATGAGCTCTTTGACAGAACAGTCAGGTGAAGGCCCAGTGTGCTCCCAAACTGGCTGAGCAAAAGGCCTTGAGTGAGGGCTCCAGCATCTGCATCATCTGCCAGGAGAATCTTTGAAGAAATTGCCCATTTGCACACAATACTTGTGTAGTCATCAGTTCATTCCATATAAAATATCAACTTTTTTTCTGGGCATGTGTCTAATTTTTATTCCTTTCTTACTGTCAAATGCATTCCATTCTTTAAATGTTTTCACATTCTAAACTGCAGGTCATGATCATGTGATTGGATAGCACCGGTAAGCAATAGCAAGAAAGAGTTTGGTATAAAGGCATGTTTTCTCAATAAAACTAGTGAACCCCATGAGAAAGGAGATTTGTAAGTAAGCAGACACCTCAACACGAGAAAGAAACCACATTCCTGTGTGGAAACACTTAATTATTCATATCAGTGGTGGGTAGAGCTGGACGTCTTAGCCTTGGTACTGTGGGGAGTATGCGATGTTTTCTTGGAGTAATAAGGCAATACTGTTCACTGAGGTTGCTGGTGCCATCTGCAGCCTGTCTCTACTAGAAGGCAGTTGCCATCTCCTTATCCCCTTGTATTGAAGATCACAAAGGCCCAGGAATTTCTAATGTGCTCTGATAGGCAAGTGGTGGGTAGCATTAGGGACATTCTAATATATCAGCAACCCTTTAGGATCTTTAACACAGTCCTAGATTTCTTCCTAGGTACATTAGTCCCCATTGTTTATCAGGTCAACTTCTGAGTTTGTGTTGTACTGTATGCATATTTTCTCTCAGTGGATCTAGATCAGTTCTCAGCCTTTGGGTTGCATCCCTATTGGGGGACTGAATAACCCTTTTACAGGGATTATTTAAGAGCATCAGAAAAACCAAATATTTACATTATGATTAGTATCAGTAAAAAATTACAGTTATGAAGTAGCAATGAAAATAATTATATGGTTGCAGTCACCACAACATGAGGCATTGTATTAAAGTGTCAGCATTAGGATGGTTGAAAACCACTGCTCTAGAGGAATAGAACCTATGAAATGAATATGTATGCACACACATATGTGTATAAGATTTATCAGAATGGCTTGAAAAAAGCAGGGAGTGACAGTTGATGATAGAAGACTGACAACTAAAGATATGGGACAAGGAATTTTAAAATGGAAACCACTGGGATTGAAAGTAACAGAGATGTGAGAGCCCCTGACAGAAAGTAACTGTCAAGGTTCTGAGCAGGTTTTAAACGTAGCTGTGTACAAGCGTGGAAGGAAAAAGACTGAGGATCGCTGACAGAAAATTATAGTTGCAAATTAACACAGGAACAGAAAAACAGCAGCCAGAGAGAGGGAAATAAGAAACTTCATCTTAACAGACACACAGTTCTCATCAAGGGGATGAGAGGAGCCCCAGGTATACTCCATTGGATACTTTCTTTTTCATCAGCCTGCTGGCCTTTGGAAGTTTTTTATAGTTGCAATCTCCAGAGGGTGTGGGAGCAAGAAACAACCTTTCTTCATGGGGACACTGCCTATTTTCTATGTCAAACAGTTGTCCTGACTTTTTATATTCACCCCTTTTCAGAGATAGACACTGATTGCTATCAGGGTTGGAGCTGATTACACAGAAAGTGTAACTTTCTGGTTACACTCTGCTGAGAGGGTTCAATGTTTTAGCAAGTAGATGAGAGAGAAGAGGCATCTCAGGGACAGGACCCTAAGTCTGATGTACAGGTGTGCAATAGAGCAAAGTTGTTTGCATACATCTGGGTTTCAGAGAGCCATCATGTGTTGCTAGGTCCAAATGGCTCCTTTGGGGGAGGGAGTGAGAAGGTGTCATGTCAATGACACAGAGAATGTTAGTCAGGTGAATGCAAACAGCAGATTTGTTTATTTAGTAATGGTGAAGGCCTTATATACCCTCCTCCCAGCACCCAGGCTGTGTCTCAATCTGGTGACATTGCGTGGTTGTCCCTCATTGGCTTGGCACATTCAGGAACTCTGATGGTGCCTGTTGCTAGGCCCTCAGGCAGTCTCCAGGTTGGCTCATAAGGAAGTTCGTTATGTGCATACCTTGGCAAATGGTTTGAGCCAATTTCCTTGATGGTCCTATGGGCCTGTCCTACTGCAATCATGCCTGTGTGTAATACAGGTATGGTAACATCTATAACATATAAATAGTGATATCATTAGAATAACTACAATCTAGAATGAGCACATGACAATAACAACAGCAGCAACAACAAAATAATAAAAACAGTTGGGTTCACAATGCTGTATTAGAGGAAAAGTCCAGGTGAAAATACCATCCAAAAAACCCTCTGAATGCTTTGTCATAAGCATCAGTGAGGCTGATGACTTTCTTTCCACTTCGCTCATTGAAAGGTGTAAGCCATGGAGAAAACCACAGGTTTGCCTCATGAGCTAAAAGAGATTCTCATCTGTCAACTCAAGTGAGATATCAGCCATCATTTCTCTTCTGTCCCTCCCACATGCAATCATTAAGAGACATGTTTGATGAAGGAACCTCTTAAATATCATTGTTAATACAAATATTTTTCTTTGTGGTGTAGTACAAATATGGAACATGGTGATTGATACACCAGAGTCTTGTAGTATACAGGGAATGCCTAGAAATTTCACATGAAAGATACATAGGAGAAATAGTATCATTAGATATTCCCAACAGGAGTACATGTACTGCTCATATACCAGACATGCTATTTGATGGGAGTGCACACTAGGGGCCATGACTGGGAGAAGTCATGGCCCCATTATCATTGGGGCATAATTCTGATGTTTCTTTCAAACTCATAGTCTTATAGGATTATATAATCCCATTGGGTCCTGTTTCATAAAATTCAAAAAGAGGAAGTGGTCCTATGTATCACTCACTGTTTTCTAACCCCTCTCATTCTCTTCATATTCTGTTGCTTGGGAATTCGCAGAACTTGAGTCTCTGAGATGACTTAGTATATAAGGGCACACTGCACTCTGGCAACCTGAGTTTGATTCCAGGGACCAGCATGATAGAAGTAAAGAATCCATTCCTGCCAAGTGTCCTCTTATAGCCAAACAGGAGCTGAGGCACATGTGATCATCTATGTATAAAAAACAACAAAAATCCTTAAAAAAAGAAAACAGAGTCTCACAGAGATAACTAGATCCCCATATTCATTACAGTGTTGCTCAAAAAATGAGTGAGAAGGGGAAACCATCTGGTAAACTTTCAATGCCACCAATAGGGAGGCAGAGGCAAGTGGATCTCTGTGAGTTTAAGACCAGCAGGCTCTACATAGTGAGTTGCAGGAGACAGCCAGTGGAACATAGTGATGCCATGTCTAAAAAACAAACAAACAACCAAACAAGGCATGGTGGCTCTACAGTAGCACCTTTGAATGACAAGTGTTTTTATCTAGTAATGTTCCTTAACACATTTTTAACATATATTGCAGGGGAGAGATAAAGTAGTTGTGAGCAAAATGACATGTTTCCAAAACAGAAATGGCAGATTTGACCATCAACAGATGGAGTCATTATCATTTTCCTCATAGACCAGATAGACCAGAATGCATGCTTTACCAGGGGTGGGGATTTTTTCATAAAGATCCAGAATCTCAACACTAAATAGCAGTTTTTATCTGCTCTTTATATGATTCCAAATTCAATTGCTGTTCCTAAACCAACTACATATAAATGACTTCCACACCATCTTACACACACCCTGCTAATCATAGAACTTGGGCCAATCCTATTATGGAATGATGATTCCAACCCATTCTCCTCACTATTGTCCTAGCTGAATCCTGTCATCCCTCCATGGCTTATGGTAACTCTCCCTTCCTGTGCTCTGGGAAATATGGAAGATTCTTTCAAGTTTTCTGAATCTGCCACAAAGCAACAATCATCTACCACCCTCAAAGGGACTTATTCCTTCTGTCTAACTATGAATCTAGAACATAACAAATGTCAGCATGTGTTTGTTAAATTTTCCATCACCCAAAGACCCTAATTAAATATTTTTAAACAGAAATCTTATGTTGAAAAATAAATTCTGGTTCTACAACCTAGGCCCTGGGGCACGATCTATTCCTTCCACACCCCTACCCATCCCTGCTCTAGTTGAAGGCCAGAAGGCAAGACTCTTGCAGGTAGGCCTATTGACCAACACCCCCCACATCGGACTTTGCAATCTACAAGACCCATTCCCTACCCCAAACCCACCTATCCCCCTGTGACTTCAGCAGCTCCCTGAGACACAAAATCCACCAGCTCTGATTAGACCAAGAACACTGCCCTGAGACACAGAATCCACCAGCTCTGATTGGACCAAGAGAGGCTCCTTGAGACACAGAATCTACCAGCTCCAATTAAACCAAGAACTCTGATTGGGTTAAGAGTGGCCCCCTGAGACCCAGACAACAAGCACAGACTGGACCAAGGGAAGCTCCCTCAGACAAATAAACCACTTGCACCTATTGGAGGAAGAGATGGGTAGATGCCAGGGCAAAAATAAATGCAACAAAATAAAGAGCAATATGGCACCACTAGAACCTAGTGGTTCTACAACAGCAAGACCTGAACATCACAATGTAGTAGAAGCAGAAGAAAGTGACCTTAAAAATAGCTTTATGAAGATGATAGAGGCCTTTAAACATGGAATGAAAAACTCCCTTAAAGAAATTGAGAAGCAGATAAACAAAAAAATTGGAAGAAATCAATAAATCCCTTAAAGAAAGCCAAGAAAACCAATAACAGGCAATTAAACAGGTGAAAGAAACAGTTCAAGACCTGAAAATTGAAAAAGAAACAATGAACAAGACACAATGCTGGGAATGCTGGAAATAGAAAATCTGAGTAAACAAACAGGAACTATAGATGCAAGCATAACCAACAGAATACAATGGGTGGAAGAGAGAATCTCTGGCATGGAAGATACAACAGTGGAAATAGATTCATCAGTCAAAGAAAACACTAAAGCCAAAAATAGTCATAACATAAAATGTCCAGGGATACCATTAAAATGCCAAACCTAAGAATAATAGGGATAGAAGAAGGAGAAGAATACCAACTCAAAGGCACAGAAAATACACTGAACAAAATCATAGAAGGAAACTTTCCCAACTTAAAGAAGGAAATACCTATGAACATACAAGAAGCTTACAGTGAAATATATGGTCTTCATTCTGACCCTGAGATGTATTTTTGGGTGATATTTCAGGTACTGTATATTCTGCACCTGCCTCAAACAAATATATATAAGAAGTACTCAGGGGCTGTGTATGGATTCTGGCCTATAGGAAAATAGTCAAGCCTTTACATGAAATATTAAAGGTCAAAAATGCATTTAAGTTCTCCTTGAGGGACACAAGAACAACCTCTTATTAAACTAAAATGGGATCTGGATAAAAACTCAGAGGTTAAGCTCACTTCTCATGTAACCATGAAGACCTGAGCTCTGATTGCAGTACCTATGTAACAAGCTTGGCTTGGTCTTATGTATGCCTTCAATCCCAGGGCTATGTCCCAGATGGTAAGATCTCTGTGGTTTTATGGTTGCTAGCATAGCTCAATACAAACAGTTTGCAGTTTAAGGGACAGAACTTGTCTCAAGATTGCAGAGAATAATAGAGGAGCACCCCAAATACCTACTTCTGGCATCTGTGTACACATGCATGCTCATGGGTACACTAAACCATATACCTATATACCTACCTCACACATATATACATCCTTTTAAAGATTTCAGACTGGAAGTTAGCCAGAATGATAAAGCCCTTGAACTACATGTCAAGAAAAAAAAAGGGGAGCCGGGTGGTGGTGGCACACGCCTTTAATCCCAGCAATCGGGAGGCAGAGGCAGGAAGATGTCTGTGAGTCCGAGGCCAGCCTGGACTACAGAGTGAGTTCCAGGAAAGGCGCAAAGCTACATAGAGAAACCCTGTCTCAAAAAACCCAAAAAAAGGGGGGGGAGGGGTTGGAGTAGTTACAAGATAATTCTAAGTAAGTGTGTGATAATAAACCAAATCCACACATAATGGCTATGAAAGCAATTGTAATCTATTATTTAGTGTGGAACTCTGCTTCTGGGAATTGTCAGCCACCACAGCAGTATTTGCTGAAGGAGCTTGAAGGTTAACTTTGGGATGGATCACCCATCACTACATCTCACATGAACTTTCTTTACTAAACTCAACTGGTTCACTTTGGCCATCACCAAGAAGCTTTTCCAATATTATTGTCTTTACAGTAAACAATGTGATCAGTCTGTTGGGATGCACTCTTTACTGGACACCTCTTTTTTCAGCTTACCCTGAAATTTGACACCAGGTAAGCCATGACTGCTTAGATTACCTTTCCAACTGTTACTGTCTATGGCCTGATGGAAAGGGTATGCTTTAAAAGGTCCTCATTGTAACTGACTTACTATGAGGAGTCATTCCTATCAGAGAGGAAGTGCAGGCAGCACATTCCATTGTCTTTAGAGAAGACACCATGGAAGTTAAGTCTCCATCTCTAGCAAGTTTGTTTCCATTGACCAAACTTGCAACTATCACTAAGATGTGGGGGGGAAATAAGATAATCTTATACAGAGCTTCAAATATCCCTTCTTAACTGTTAAATCCAATAAATTAAACTGAAAGAAAAGGAGATTATCAAACTCTCGAAAATCCCAAACAAATATAGTCCTCATATCTTTTCTCCTTCTGTACATGCAAAAGCAATACAAGGTATTTTCATTCAATCAAAATCATTTGAAGCATGCAGTAGGCCTTTTCATCAACATTCTTCGCCCCTTAAATGATCTACATCATATTTAGAAATTCCTTTTCCAAGATTCTTTGACACCAGGCCCTCTACATCACCAGGGCTGGGCTAGAATTTTCCATGTACAAGAGACTGTGCCTGAACTTGCAGCATCCAAGTGTTTGAACTGCGGGTGTCAGCCACCACTGCTTGCCTCTTGATTGTCTACTTGTTTTATGCTTCAGCTGAAACAGGAGAAGCAAGATTCATTGTAAACCTAATATACTCCCTTAATTGAGCACAGAAGCGAGATCAGAGATCAGGAACTGTTTTGGTTATAAACAAGGTGTGACTGATGACAGGAATTATAATCATAGAAGAAACAGACTTCTGGACATGTTTGTGAGAGAATATTTTGGCAAGGATATATGAGGTGGATGATTTATGGTAAATATGGGTGGCATCATTCCATGAGCAGTGGAATTAGACTGCATAAAAAGCAGAAACCTAGAACATTACAAATATTCATAGCTCTCTGCTCCCTGGTGACAGGTACAGAGTGACCAGAAGCCTCATGCTTCCTGTACTATACTCACTCTGCTGTTACTGTACCCTCAAACTGTGAGCCAAGAATATGCAAATACCCAATTTTTCCTTTATATTGTCATGTCAGGTATTTGTCACAACAATGAGACTGATCATTAATACAGAAAAGTGGTGCTGGGGATAGAATTGTTCACTGTTAATGAAATAAACCTAACTATGGTCTTCTTAAACTTTTGGAATCAGTACTTGGGGAATGTGGAAGTATTTGGACCTGTGCCTTAGAAATGCACTCAAATGTTCTAAAAAGACTTTATTTGGCCATTCCCTTGAGAGTGTGCAATGCTAGAAGGATGTGGGGAGTTTGGGACTGCTCATGAGTATTCAAAGATGATCAAGGACTGTAAGATGAAAGGGGCCAGTGGTCATTCATGTTCTATACTAGCAAAAAGCTGAATGTATTGTGCTTGTTTCCTGAAAACCTGAATATGGCTGAACTTAAATATGTAGACTAATTTGTCTTGTGGAGGACATTACAAAGCAGAATAGCCTTCAGGCCATGGCTTGGGAAATGCTCCAGACACTTAGGTTTATAATAAAAAAAAGAGGAGTAATTGGGTCTAAAAATATAAGCTGTCATCAGTGTTTTTGATCTTAGCCATTCTGACAAATGTAAGCTGGTATCTCAGAGTCATTTTGATTTTCATTTCCCTGATGACTAAGGATGTTGAACAATTCTTTAAATGCATTTCAGCCATTTGAGATTCTTCTGATGAGAATTCTTTGTTTAGAACTATACCCCAATTCTTTAAATTGGATTATTTGGTATTTTGAGATCTAGTTTCTTGAGTTCTTTATACATTTTGAAGACCAGCTATTTGTCAAATGTGGGGTTGGTGAAGATATTTTCCCATTCTGTAGGCTGTCGTTTTGTCTTATTGACTGTTGTGAGTATTCATTCCTCCAACAGCTTTGGAGTACCAGCCTTTGGGCCTGACCTCTTGGTGGGTTACATGACTGCTTAAAATCTGAGGAGGAGGTGCATGATCACTCTCTACTGGACGGTCAGATCCATTCTCTTTCTGACAGAACAGAGGACAACAACAGCTGTTTACTTGGTTTTGTATCCATGAGTATATTCTTCCCCATTTCATATATTAATAAATCCTTGATACACATTAAACAGTCTCTTGCAGGGTTTGTATAGTCAATGACAGTGTTCTTAACCTTACAGAAGCTTTTCGGTTTCAGGAGGTCCTATTGGGTGAAATTATTAAGGCAACTCCACATAGTTAAGAGGTTTATTTAGGGATTTAGGGCAACTTACAGCAAGTAAAGGGTTGGTCACAGGGTCCAGGAGAGGTGAGGTGCAGTCCAGCGGTGTTCTCTGGAGAACTCTGCTTGGTCCACCATCCAGCGTCCAGGATCCAGGAACCAAGAGGGCCAGCACAGATGGATCTCCAGTCTTAAAGGCTCCTGTCTTGAGGGAGGTCCTAGGTAGGCGCGGCAGTTACCGGAAGCCTCAGTAGGGATTATGCTTCCAGGTCAAAGCTGGAACTGCTGCCCACTACAAGGTCCCATTCATTAATTGGTCATCTCAGTGTATGAGCTTCTGGTATTATTGTTAGGAAGCAGTCTCCTATGCCAATGCCAATGTGTACAAGGCTACTTCCCACTTTCTCCTCTATCAGGTTCAGTACAGCTGGACTTATGTTGAGGTCTTTGATCCACTTGGACTTGACTTTTGTGCAGGGTGACAGGTATGATCTATTTGCATTCTTCTCCATGACAACCTCCAGTTATCCCAGCACCATTTGTTGAAAATGCTTTCCCTCTTTCCACTGTATAATTTTGGCTTCTTTGTCAAAAATCAGGTATTCATACGTATGTGGATTAATGTCGGGGTCTGTAATTTGATTCAATTGATCCATGTGTCTGTTCTTATGACAATACCAAGCTGTTTTTATTACTATAGCTCTATAGTAGAGCTTGAGGTAAGGGATGGGGAGTCCTTCAGAAGTTGCTTTAATGTACGGGACTGTTTTAGTTATCCTGGATTTTTATTTTTCCATATGAATTTAAGTATTGTTCTTTCCAGGTCTGTGAAGAATCCTGTTGGGATTTTGATGGGGATTGCATTGAATCTGTAGATTGCTTTTGGTAAGGTTGCCATTTTTACTATGTAAATCCTACCTATACATGGAGATGGGAGATCTTTTCATTTTCTGATATCTTCTTCAATTTCTTTCTTCAGAGACTTAAAGTTCTTGTTGTGCAGGTCTTCCACTTGCTTAGTTAGAGTTACATTAAGGTATTTTATATTATTTGTGGCTACTGTAAAGGGTGGAGTTTCTCAGATTTCGTTCTCAGCCCATTTATCATTTCTATATAGGAGGGCTACTGATTTTTTTTTAGTTAACCTTGTATTCTGCCACGTCACTGAAGGTGTTTATCAGCTGTAGGAGTTCCTTGGTAGAATTTTTGGGGTCATTTATGTATACTATCATATCCTCTGCAAATAGCAAAAGTTTGACTTCATCCTTTCCAATTTGTATCTTCTTGATCTCCTTTTGTTGTCTTATTGTTCTAGCTAGAACTTCAAGAAATAAATTGAATAGATATGAGGAGAATGAACAGCCTTGTCAGGTTCCTGATTTTAGTGGAATCATTTGAGTTTCTTTCCATTTAATTTGATGTTGGCTGTTGGCTTGCTGTAAATTGCCTTTATTATGTTTAGGTATATTCCTTGTATTCCTGATCTCTCCAAGACCTTTATCATGAAGGGGTGTTGGATTTTGTCAAAGGCTTTTTCAGCATCTAATGAGATGATCATGTGGTTTTTTTCTTTCAGTTTGTTTATATGGTGGATTACATTGACAGATTTTCATGTGTTGAACCATCCTTGCATCTCTGGGATGAAGCCTACTTGGTCATGTTGGATGATTTTTTTCAATGTGGATTTGGTTTGCCAGTATTTTATTGAGTATATTTGCATCAATGTTCATGAGGGGAAATGGTCTGTAATTCTCTTTCTTTGTTGCATCTTCCTGTGGTTTGGGTATCAGGGCAATAGTAGCCTCATAAAAAGAGTTTTATAATGTTCCTTCTGCTTCTGTTCTGTGGAACAATTTGAAGAGTGTTGGTATTAGCTCTTCTTTGAAATTCTGGTAGAATTCTGCAACCATCTGGTCCTGGGCTTTTTTTGATTGGGAGACTTTTAATTACTTCTTCTATTTCCTTAGGGGTTTTAAGTCTATTGTTTATCTGCTCTTGATTTAACTTTGGTATATGGTACCTATCCAGAAAATTGTCCATTTCTTTCAGATTTTCCAATTTTGTGGAGTACAGGTTTTTGAAATATGACCTGATGATTCTCTGTATTTCCATACTGTTGTTATGCTCTTTTCATTTCCGATTTTGTTAATTTGGATATTCTCTTTTTGCCTTTTGGTTAGTTTGGATAAGGGCTTATCTATCTTGTTGATTTTCTCAAAGAACCAACTCTTTGTTTCATATATTCTTTGTATTGTTTTCCTTGTTTCTATTTCATTGATTTCAGTCCTCAATTTGATTATTTCCTGGTGTCTATTCCTCCTGGGTGAGTTTGCATCTTTTTGTTCTAGAGCTTTCAGGTGTGCTGTTAATTCACTAGTGTGAGATTTCTCCGACTTCTTTATGTGGACAATTAGTGTTATGAATTTTCCTCTTAGCACTGCTTTTATAGTGTTTGGGTATGTCGCACATTCATTTTCATTGAATTCTAGGATGTCTTTAATTTCTTTCATTCTTTTTTCCTTGACTCATTGCTGATTCAGTTGAGCATTATTCAATTTACATGTGATTTTAGGCTGTCTGTAATTTTTGTTGTTGTTGAAATCTAACCTTAAGCCATGGTGGTCCAATAAAATACTGGAGATTATTCCAATTTTTTTGTATCTGTTGAGATTTGCTTTGTCACCGAGTATGTGGTCGATTTTAGAGAAGATTCTACGGCATGCTGAGAAGAAGGTATATTCTTTTGTGTTAGGGTGGAATGTTCTGTAGATATCTGTCTACTAAGTCCATTTGAGTCATAACATCTGTTCCCTTATTTCTCTGTTAAGTTTCTGTCTGGCAGACCTTATTGGTGAGAGTGGGGTCTTGAAGTCTCCCACTACTAGTCTGTGGGGTTTGATGTGTCATTTAAGCTTAAGTTATGTTTCTTTCAAATATGTGTGTGCTCTTGTATTTGGGGCATAAATTTTCAGAATTGAGACTTCATCCTGGTGGATTTTTCCTGTGATGAATATGTAATATCCTTCTCAATCTCTTTTGACTGATTTTAGTTTGAAGTCTGTTTTTTTAGATATTAGGATAGCTACACCAGCTTGTTTCTTAAGTCCATTTGATTGGAAGATCTTATCCCAACCTTTTACTCTGAGGTAATGTCTGTCTTTGAAGTTGAGGTGTGTTTCTTCTATGCAGCAGAACAATGAATCCTGTTTTCATATCTATTCTGCTATCCTGTGTCTTTTTATAGATGGATTGAGTGCATAGATATTAAAGGACATTAATGAGCAGTGATTGTAGCCAAAAGGTTTCTCTAGTCCTGCCCAACCCTGTCATCCTGCAGCCACTTATAAAATAATCACTCATAAGCTTATATTAATTATAACTTTTTGGCCATTATCTCAGGCTTATTACTGACTAGTTTTTACATTTAATTTAACCCATAATTCTTATCTATGTTTAGCTATGTGGCTTAATACCTTTTCTCAGTTCTGTCTTGTCATTTTGCTTCCTCTGTGTCTGTCTGGCAACTCCTGACTCAGCCTTTCTCTTCCCAGAATTCTCCTTGTCTGCTTGCCCCACCTATACTTCCTGTCTGTCTACTGGCCAATCAGCATTTTATTTATCAACCAATCAGAGCAATACATATTCACAAAGTACAGAAAGACATCCTGCACTAAATGATTGTTAATTCCTGTTATCTTTTGGTGGTAAAGTGTGTGTATTTCCCTTCTTTGAGATTTGCTGCTGTGGGGTTACCTATTGCCTATGTTTATGTGGGTGTATCTAACTTCCTTAGGTTAGAGTTTTCATTCTAGTGATTTCTGTAGGCCTGGATTTGTAGATAAGTATTACTTAAAATGGGTTTTGCTTGGAATATCTTGTGCACTCCATCTACAGTGATTGAAAGTTTTGCTGGGTATAGTAATCTGGGCTAGCATCCATGGTCTCTTAGTGTCTAAATTACATCTGTTCAGGACCTTCTGGCTTTTAGAGTCTCCAATGAGAAGTCAGGTGTTATTCTGATGGATCTGCCTTTATAAGTCATTTGGCCTTTTTCCTTTGCTGCTCTTAATATTCATTCTTTATTCTGTATGTTTAGGGGTTTAATTATTATGTGGCAAGGGGACTTTTGGGGGAGTCTAGTCTATTTGGTGTTCTATAAGCTTCTTCTATCTTCATAGGTATTCCCTTCTCTAATTTGGGGAAGTTTTATTCTATGATTTTGTTCAATATATTTTCTGTGCCTTTGAGTTGATATTCTTCTCCTTCTTCTATCCCTTTTATTTTTAGGTTTGGCCTTTTAATTGTGTCCAAGGTTTTCTGGTTGTTTTGTGTTATGACTTTTTTTACTTTAGTGTTTTATTTAACTAATGAATCTATTTCCATCTCCTGTATTCTGTTGCTTATGCTTGCCTCTGTACTCCCTGTTTGTTTAGTTAGATTTTCTATTTCCATAATTCCGTTTTTGTCTTCTTCATTGTTTCTAATTCAATTTTCAGGTCTTTTGTTTCCTTCACCTGTTTAATTTCTTTTTCTTGGTTTCCTTGGCTTTCTTTAAGTGATTTATTGATTTCTTCCAATATTTGTTTGTATTTTCCTCAATTTCTTTTAAGGAGTTTTTCATTTCTTCTTTTAAAGTCTTCTATCATCTTCATAAAGTAATTTTTAAGGTTGTTTTCTACTGTTTCTTCTATTTTGTGATGTTCAGGTCTTGCTGTTGTACCGCTAGGTTCTGGTGGTGCCATATTGCTCTTTATGTTGTTGTATGTTTTTTTGGTCTGGTATCTACACATCTCTTCATCCAATAGGTGCAAAGGATGTCTGTGTCTGAGGGAGCTGCTCTTGGTCCAATCTGTGTTGGCTATATCTGTGTCTCACGTGGCTACTCTTGGTCCAATTATAGCTCTTGATCTGATTGGAGCTTGTGGATTCTGTGTCTCAGAAAGCTATTGATGTCACAGGGTAGTAGTTTCATGGTAGGAAGTGGGTCTTATAGATGGCAGGGTCTGATGGGGGTATTGGTGGGGAAGCCTGCCCACAGGAATCTTCCNTTCTTGCCTGCAACTGGGGCAGTGATTGGTGAGGGTGGAGGGGGTATGGGATATGCTCCACAGCCTAGGTCCTAGAGACAGGATTCTCTGGGTGGCAAAAGAGGCACTCACCTCTTGATCCAATCAGAGCTGGTAGATACTGAATTCAAATATTTTTGAGAAGTGTTAGATGTGAGACTTCTTTGAAAGTATGATAGAGTGCTACTGTTAACACATTTGGAAATAATAATAATAATAATAATAATCTGAAGGTATTTTGTAGCCAGTATTTCTCTGCTTCTAGGGGAACTCAATAGAAAAAAAAGCAGGCACAGGAGCTGTGTGAGAGGAATAAGATCACAGAGTGTGAGATGGCCCTCATGTGTCAGGATCTTTGGAACTCACCAGGTAAAACCAGGATATGATGTGAACTTATACAGCAACATATAGAGACATAAAAGTAGATCTCTGCATTTTGAGTATTCAAGAGGAAATTTAATATAAGAAATGAATGAATATAGCTAAGCCAGAGAGTCTAGGAATGCTGGATGCCTCCAATTAGCAAGGTTCTGGTGAACTACTTCAGGAAAGCCAATATGAGATCTGTGCATCAGAGCTAGGCCTTGAAATGTGTTGAAGGGGCAGACAGATTTAGTTCCTGTATAATTCATGAAGAAAATCCAGTTTAGGATCTGTGTGACCTTAGCTATTACGGGGGGGTTTGTGGTTGGTTCTGGTAGGCAAGATCTGTCAAGCATTCCAGGCAATGTGTGTGCACTATTTGTGGATGTAAGGCAACACATGATAGTGTAGAGAATGTGCACATCAACTGATCTCAGGGGCTCAAAAATAAAATATGTTTCAATCACTGTGTGACAGGAGCTACACATTACATGGTAATGGTGGTGATGTTGGGTGAGATTTGGTAATGCTCATCAAGTCCCTAGTCTACTGGTTCCAACCTAGTACTTAGAACATGGGGATGGCAAGGCAAAAGTGGAGGATTCACAAGTGAAAGCTGGTGAAGGGAATATATGACCAGAGTGTGGCTGTAGTTAGGGGATGGCTCTGGTCCACAGGTTCTGGGGCACACACAAGGCCAAGCCAGTATATTCATTGTGTATCTGGTACAAGACCTGGATGGGAAGAGACAACATGTATGGCCTTTATTATTGGATACTGACTCAGGAAATCTAAAGTAAAGAGTGCGTGGAGAAAGCTGGACAAAAGACAGAGATTATTAAACCTGATACATGTTTAGAAAACACTATCATTTAGACAGGTGGTGGATCCCTGTGTTGAGAGTTAGGCCTTGAAATGTGGAGTGGTACAGGTGAGACTGACTATAGGAGAACTGATCAAGTAAATGCAGTGCAACATTTAATAAGTCATATGGAAATCTACAAATGTAGAAACTTCTTACAATATGTACACATATGAAATAAATTAAAAACCAAATTACTGGTGAGACAACGACCTAACTAGAGATTTTCTGAGACCAAGTGAAACTTTCAGTTCACTCTAAATGGGTTTTCAGACAAAGGGGCTCTACAGAAACCCCCAAACAAATCAGTCTATTGCCAATGCTTTTGGTTTCCCTCCACAAACTGATAGCAATACTCAAATGCTGAACACAACAGTTAACTATCTCATTGAATATGGATAAGTTGACCTGGTGCCTAAGTGGACCCTTTGCTGCTAGAGTCCAAGGTACTGGATTCTCAATCTCTGTCTTTTATTGGGGAATTAAGACCATTTATATTGAGAGATATCAATGACCAATGATTGATGATTCCTATTATTTTGTTGTTTTTGTAGGTAGTGGTGGTGGTGTGTGTGTGAATGTGTATGTGTGTGAATGTGTGTTTCTTTTCTTTTGATTGTTCTGGTCAGAGATTATTTGTTACTTGTGTTTTTATGGTTGTAATTAACCTCCTTTGGTTGGAGTTTTCCTTCTAGGACCTTCCATAGCACTGGATTTGTAGGCAAATCTACATTTAAACAATATTTATCATGGAAAATCTTATTTTCTCCATAGAAATTGAAAGTTCTGCTGGATATAGTAGTTTCAGCTGGCATCTGTAGTCTCTTTTCTTTATGAGTATGAATGTTCTGTCTGCATGGCATCCCAAGTATCATTTATCATCTGTATTCTATACTTTGGGTTGCCTATTTACAGAGACATGGAGGCATGTTCATCTCACAAGCAGTGTTCATACAACTGACCTCAAACTATATTCATGACTGAAGGCAGGAAAATATGAGTAATGTAGGGATCTTACTCTCAGCTCTTTACAATGTTCTGTTACAGGCCCCTTGAAGATAAACTCCTGTCTCCAGGCAAAGTCCTAAACTGGAAGTGACCTTGTATTCCAAGAAAAATAGAAACTCACAGAGAGATTGCCCTTTACGGGGAACAATAATTTTGCATGGGAATGTTGTGTACTAGAGTAAAAGCATTCATCTCAAGGGATCCAAATGGTCTGCTATGGTAGAGAGCACCAGAGATATGAGAAAATATGAGCAGGACCTCACCATCAAAAGGACTCCTTAAAGATGCAAACTTCCTCCTCTCTTTTTCTGTTTAAAAGAACATCCTTTGTGTCTACTCACAACATGGATCTGGTATCACTAGACTACTTCATCTGTTCCTGTTCCCAGCAGGTGTACTTGAATTCCTTTTAATCACCATTCATGTCTTTGTTGGTGCAGTGGGAAGGGTTGTCAGGACTAGCTTTACCATGCAACGTGAGTGGGGATTTGACATTAAACTCCATTTAAAACAGTAGCATGCCTCTAGGCTTTAGGCCCATGGGTACAACCAGTTGCAGGCCAGAAGGCAAGACTCCTGCAGGCAGGCCTGACTACCACCATCCTTCACCAGACCTGTAACCTACAAGCCCCACTCCAATCCCCAAACCCAGCCATCCTCCAAGACTGCAGCTGCTCCCTGAGACACAGACTTCACCAGCTCTGATTGGACCAAAAGGTGATTCTTTGTTCTCCTAGTTGATTACCCCAGCCTCTAGGCTTTAGGCCCAAGGGCACAACCCCTACCCCCTTACCACACCCACTGTAGCACCAGTTGCAGGCCAGCTGGCAGGACTCTTGGAGACAGGCCTGATTACCACCAGACCCTGTAACCTACAAGACCCAATCCACCCCCCAAACCTACCCATCCTCCAAGACTGCAGCTGCTCCCTGAGACACAGACTTCACCAGCTTGGATTGGACCAAGAAACCCTGTAACCTAAAGCCCCAATCCACCCCAAACTCACTTATCCTCCAAGACTCCAGCTGCTCTCTCAGACACAGACTCTGCCAGCTCTGATTGGACCAAGAGCTCTGAATGGACCAAGAGCGGCTTCCTGAGACACAGATACCTTTTGCACCAATTGGAGGAAGAGATGGATAGATGCTAGTGCAAAAATACATTCAACAGCATAAAGAGCAATGCAGCACCCTAAGAACCTAGTAGATCTACATCAGCAAGACCTGAACATCCCAACATAGAAGAAGCAGAAAAAAACGATGTTAAAAATTACTTAAAGAAGATGATAGAGTCCTTTAAAGAGGAAATGAAAAATTCCCTTAAAAATTTGAGGAAAAGACAAGCAAAAAAAAATGAAGAAGCCAATAAATCCCTTAAAGAAAACCAAGAAAAGGCAATTAAATAGGCGAAGGAAACAGTTGAAGATCTGAAAATTGAAATAGAGAAAATGAAAATGACACAAACCGAGGGAACACAGGAAATAGAAAATCTGAGTAAATGAACAGGAACTACAGGTGCAAGCATGACCAACAGAATACGAGAGATGGAAGAGAAAATCTCTGGCATGGAGGATACAATAGAGAAAATAGATTTGTAGGTCAAAGAAAATACTAAAGCCAAAAAATTCATAACACAAAACATGCAGAAATTCTGGGACACCATGAAAAGGCTAAACCTAAGAATAATAGGGACAGAAGAAAGAGAAGAATATCAACTCAAAGGCACAGAAAATATATTCAATAAAATCATAGAAGAAAACTTTCCCAACCTAAAGAAGGAAATGCCTATGAAGATACAGGAAGCTTATTAAACCCCAAATAGATAAGACCCAAAAAACGAAGTCCCTTTGCTACATAATAATTAAATCACTAAACATACAGAACATGGAAAAAATAGCAAGAGCTGCAAAGGAAAAAGGTCAAGTAACATATAAAGGCAGACCCATCAGAATAGCATCTGACAACAAACCCCTATCCAAACTAACCAAAAGACAGAGAGAGAGCATCCAAATCAACAAAATCAGAAATGAAAAGGGAGACATAACAACAGACAATGAGGATATCCAGAGAATCATCAGGTCATACTTCAAAACCCT
>LZPO01044634.1:49787-64911 GCA_001675575.1 Neotoma lepida
GAGGACCATTTTTGTTGGAGAGGATGTGGAGAAAGGGGAACACTCCTCCACTGTTAGTGGGAGTGTAAACTTGTACAACCACTTTGGGAATCAGTATGGTGGTTTCTCATAAAATCTACTTCAACACCCAAGGATGCTACTCTTGGACATATACCTAAGGGATGCTCAAGCATACCACAAAGATACTTGCTCAGCTATGTTCATAGCAGCATTATTCATAATAGCCAGGACCTGGAAGCAACCTAGATGCCACTCAACCAAAGAATGGATAAAGAAAATGTTGTAATTTACACAATAGAGTATTACTCAGCTGTAAAAAAAAATGACATCATGAAATTTGCAGGCAAATGGATGGAACTAGAAAATATCATCCTGAGTGAGGTAACCCAGACTCAGAAAGACAAATATGATATGTACACACTCTTAAGTGGATACTAGATGTAAAGCAAATAATAATCAGACTAAAACCCACAGCTCCAGAGAAGCTAGGAAACAAGGGAGACCCTAAGAGGGATGTAGGGATCATCTTCAGAAGGGGAAACAGAGAAGATCCTGATGAGTAAACTGAGGATGAGGAAGGGGAATAGAGGGGAGGGGTGGGAGTTGAGAACTTGAAGGAACAGGATGGTTGAGCTCAGGGAGGGATGGAGAAGGAGAGCAATGAAAGAGATATCTTGTTAGAGGGAGATATTATGGGGTAAGAGAGAAACCTAGTGCTAGGGAAATCCACAAGGACGACCCCAGATTAGACTACTAACAATAGTGGTGAAGGTTCCTAAACTGGACTACCCTGGTAATTGGATTGGTGAATACCGTAACTGTCATCATAGAGCCTACATCCAGTAACTGATGGAAGCAGATGCAGAGATCCACACCAAAGACCAGGCCGAGTTCTGGGAGTCTGGTTGAAGAGAGGGAAGAGTGATTATATGAGCAAGGGCGGGGGTCAAGATCATGATCGGTAAATCTACAGAGACAGCTGAACCAAGCTCAAAGGAACTCACGAAATTTAGACCAACAGCTGTGGAGCCTGCATGGGACTGGACTAGACCCTCTGCATATGGGAGAGTTGTGTAGCTGGGTCTGTTTGAGGAGCTCCTGACAGTGTGATCAGGATCTATCCCTGGGCATGAGCTGGCTTTCTGGAGACCATTACCTGTGGTCAGACACCTTGCTCATCCCAGAAACAGCGGGAAGGAGCTTGGTCCTTCCTCAAATGAATACCAGGCTTTGCTGTCCCCCCACACACACACATATGGGAGAACTTGCCCTGTTGGAGAAGGGGATGAGAGGTGTGGGGGGAAGACAGGGGGAGCGGGAGGAGGAATGTGAGGAGGATCTCTGGTTGATATGTAAAATGAATTTTAAAAATTAAAAAATATATATATCAGCATGCAGCAACAATTGGTACCAGTGCTCCTCTGAACAGCACGGCTACCTCAGTTAGTTTACATAGATGTCTACCTCATCTTTTTCCTTAGGAACCTTGACTGGTACTTGCTCTTCTTCTTCCACTAAAGTCTAATCACACACATGATTCTGAAAGATGGGACTAAGGGGAGAGGACCAAAGTGAAAATACAGCTATTCAGTGGAACACTGGCTATAGTCACTACCCCCAGAAGTTGAGCTGCTCATAAGGGAAGCACTGCCTTCCAGTTACACCCAGAAAAGATAAGGATTAAGAAACTCTCCTTGGAAAGACAGACACTAAATTTTAGACACCTGCTCCCTCCCTCATCTCTCCAATTTGGAGAGGGCAATTCATTGTTTCAGTTGGAGCACCTGTCTCTTATTTGGGACAGAGTGGGTCCAAGGCATTATTAGTGGCTTATTCATACTCAGTGGAATCCTCTAATCCTCAGTGATCTTCCAAACAGCTGAATCATGCCCATATCCTACCAAGTTGTTCCACACAGTGATCCCTTTGCCCATCAGAGTAGACCAGAAATGCCTGAGTATTTCAGTTATTCCCATCAGGTGGAAGTCTTCAGAGGCAGTACACATTAGGACTTAACAGTGTATCTTTAATACACAATAGAACTTAAATGTCTCCAACCTGACACATACTTAATTCCTTGTGTTATATTTCATTTTAATAACAAACTACTCACCTTAGGGTTGGTCCTCTGATTTATGCTATTTTCATTTTACCAATACATTTGCCGGCCATAGGGAGTTGGCACTATCTGAACACATCATCTTTGCATGCAGAGCTTAGGATGTGAACACCTTTAAGGAAGGGAACACATTAGACATGTAGAGGAAGATACAAGCTTCAGACACAGCCTGATAATCAAAGGTATATTTTATTTTAAATGAGCAGAATACTACAAGAATATGTGTAGTATTAGGAAATTTGACAAAGGAGTCTTCTGGCACATTTTGAAAACACCAGAACTCATGTTTCAGGCATTTTGGTTGGCCTGCTTGGAAGCACTCTGGGCATTCAGGTTACTCCATAATTTCAATGACCTGATCTCAAAGAGGAACATAATCATGGCAAAGAGTGACAGGGCAGATGTCAGGATGCCTATGGGGAACACATGAGTGTGGTGTTTCTTTATCAGAGCTTCTTTCCTAACAGGAAAGGTGGGTGGAAAATCAAGAGTGATTTCACCATAAAGATCTACTACATGGTTCCAGGTCACAGAAAGAGCTGTGCAAAGGCTGCTGAGAACCAGAATTAAGACAGAGCACTTGTAGCAGAGTATCTGAATCTCGGGGACTGAGGCTCTGATAATGCTAACCCTAATGGCTGCTGAGCTAAAAATCACCACCAAAGGTTTTATAAACATAGCCAGTAAGATCAGGCTCTGTGCACATCGAAATTCAGGTGAAAGGGTCCAGGTCGAGTTGACAGGGCTGTATACCAGAATCCTGGTCACAGAACCTGAGATGTTAAACTCCTGATGGTAATAAGCTCCCCAGAGTCCGATGTACACAAGCTGAACAACCTTGTTGTTGAATTCCCAGAGGCGCCAGTATTGGCTGCTTTCAAGGATGATTCCAAACCCCAAGGATAAGAGGCTGCAAAGAAAGCCAGTCAGTCTGAAGATCCACTCCTTCACCTGTGCAAATCTGCAGAAAAGATTGAACAAGTACAGAGTCAATCCAGAAATACAAATGCAGAGTGGAAAACAGAATGAATGAATCATGGTTTACAGAGTACTAAATACTCACACCTTGCCCTTCCAGTCCCAATGTTGTAGTTATGTATAAGAAGCCTTTAAATCTATGACTCTGGCAGGAGTTCCCAGTGTAAGATGTTTTCAACAATAATTTCACAGTATCTTTCAAGTGCTGTTATATTCCTATCTGTTGACTAGGAATTTCAATACTTGGAGTTAAAGGTGAAATACTAGTTTTCAGCATCATTTAAGGTGATGCTGCCTGTATCTCTCTTGGCAAAACAGAACAATTGTAAATAACTTTAATGAGTGTTTCAAGGAGAAGAATGCTTAAGTTATTTTAGTGGATTTCTGCATGATCCTTACAAGAGCATTTTAATCTATATAACCCTTGAGAAGAAAGAAGCAAAAAGGAAAATAATTTAGATGATATGCCCATTTATGCCAAACCAAAGCATACCTGACTTCTTCGTTTGTTTTGTTTGAGACAGGGTTTTTCTGTGTAACACATCTGGCTGTTCTGGAACTCACTCTGTATGCCAGGCTGGCCTTGAAATCACAGAGATCTGTCTGCCTCAACCTCTAGATTGCATGCCTGACTTCTTTCAATATCCAAAGATATATGAACTTAAAAGATTCACAAAAAGGAATACTAAGTAGATCTAAGGGTGTTAGAACAGATACTGTCATAATTCTTTGGATATTTTCCTAAATGGTATTTAATTCTATAGAAAGGTATGTGTAATATTTTGTAATTAAAACCAGTATGTATGAACACAAACTTAAGCTTCTGTTTATAACTGGATGTAGATATAGCTTTTGGTAGATTACTGATTGTCTAGTATATATGAAATGCTGAGTTCAATTCCCATAACCACAAAACTATAATATGTATGTAGAAGATGAGGAAGCATGGATATGCAAATTTTTGTATCTGCTAATATATTGAATATTGCACCTTGAGAATATTGGCTTCATTTGGGTACAACACATAAAGTATCCTGAGGTATTTTGGCTGAGCCAATGTCATCTTTGACACAAAATTTGCACTTCACATTAACACTATGCATCTTATGTAAACTCAGATCTCTTTGAGTGTAGCAATAAGGAATATGAGAAAATCATGATGGGAAGTTCTGATGAGTCGTTCAACAGAAAGTAAGTAAGTAAAGTCCTTCAGTGATTCCAGCATGTGCATGTGTTGTTGCCATTGCACATGCAGAAGGTTAAGAGTCATTTTTGTGTTTAAGAATTTTTTTTATTTATTTTACATACCAACCACAGATACCCCTCTCATCCCTCCTCCTACCAAAGTCTTTCACACCACTCCTCATCCCCTCCTCTAAAAGGGTAAGGCCTCCCATGGGGAGTCAGCAAAGCATGGTACATTCAGGTGAGGCAGAACCAAGCCCCTCCCCACTGCATCATGTCTGAGCAAGACATCACACCATAAGTAATGGGCTCCAAAATGTCATCTCATGCCCCAGAGATCCTGATCCCACTGCCAGGGGCCTCTGAAACAAACCAAGCTACACAACTGTCTCCTGTATGCAGAGGGCCTAGTCTAGTCCCATGTAGGTTCTAGAGCTCTCAGTCTAAAGTTTGTGAGTTCCCGCGAACTTGGTTCAGTTGTCTCTGTAGATTTCCCCATTATGATCTTGACCCCTCCTTGCTCATATAATCCCTCCTCCCTCTCTTTGACCAGACTCCCAGTTTCTCATCAGATGGTATAAATCTTTCACTTTTTACTAAGGGTTTTATAATTGGAATCTCCTTGCCAGAAAGCACTACCTACGTGCTACCCACTGTTTCATAATCTTCCATGGAATGTGCTTCCCAAAAGGGTGACTGTTGTAGACTTATTGCTTGGGAAATTACATCAACAAGATGGGTTTTCAATTGATTGTGGCTTGGGTATCACCATGAGCTCTTTCTTGCTGAGCAGATCTGAGGCAGGAGATCTTCAAGAGCAGTATGCTTTGAAGCAAAAATGAAAGCAGGAGGAAGAATGATTTTGTGCCAAATGAGCTAGCATGGAAGGATGTGGTGCTGCCCTTGAGTAGACAGATGCTTTTTATAAAGAACTGAGTGGAAAGATTTCATATAGCATACGTTATGTTTTTACCTTTTTGTGTAAGGGGTGAAGTGATCCATTTGGAAGATGACAATATTGCAAGTCTTCCTCTATTTCACAGGAAATACCAATCAGAGAGGGAGTCACATGAGGTGGTGAAGCACCTGAGTGAAAGAAGTTCTGTTAGGCACATGTTTCTCCTCAGAACAATACCTTGTTCACTATTGGGCTCTCATAAACTTTTGAATTCACAGCATGTGCTTTGCTTAGTTACAACCTATATTAAACATTTTATGACCTTCCAATGATACTCACGCAATTATTATTCTCATTTTATACCTAAGGAAATACCAGAGACACTAATTTCCATTCACAAACTTCAGTGATATACACAGATAAATGGGCAATGCAGACCCTGGAGAGTTACTATTCAGTGATATACACAGATAAATGGGCAATGCAGATCCTGGAGAGTTACTATTCACTTGCGTCTTTCTGTCATTTATGATGTTCAGCAGGATTTACTTAAATGGAAATCATGTAAAAAAAATACCCTAATCAATATGTCAGAGGCCTTCTTTGGCATTCTCTGTCCTAAGAGAGTGAAGGTGATTAATGAAAACAACATGGAAAATATAAAATTCTTACCTTTTTATCTCTTGTCTAGGAAATCCAAACGTTACTGACTGCCAACCTTAAGAGAAGTAACTATAAACATTCTTATGTTTCCATGACTACTAGAACTAGGTGGTTGGTCCTGAGCAATAAATGAGTTCCAATGGGCATCTATGAAATGCCACAGTGAAGTCTTTAAAATTAGTTTCTTATTAAGTCATGCATCAAATAGCCCAAACTATTCTTCATTGTCTACTTGATAACATCTGGAATTAACTAAAACTCAAGTGACTGGGCACACATGGGAGGGATTTTTTTCTTAATTACATCCTCTGAAATTCAAAGACCTACTTATAGTTCAGACCTCCCACGTAGGAAGATTTACCTTTACACATATATTTGAAGATGAGAAGATCAACTTTTAATCTGGACCACACATCTTGCTGCCAGCCAATATAAAAGATATGACAGCAAACTTGTTTTCTTTGTCTGCTTATTTTCATTCTCACTATAAAGCCCATTCCTTCACTGGTATAAAAACTTACTTCTTCATGATTCCAACATATACTGAAGACCAACTGTGATACCCAGCCTTGTTGAATGAAAAATTACTGGATTCTTTGGCCTTTTGTTGGTAGACAGACATTTTTGGACTAGTTGGAGTACAGCCTGTAAGCCATTCTAATAAATCACTTTCATAGATACATACATACATACATACATACATACATACATACATAGAAAGATAGTCACATTTATTAATTGATACATATATACAGATATAGATAAAGATATATTTTATAAGAACAGAACCTCTAGAGAATCCTGAACAATAAACATCTCAGTATTAGAAGTGGTTCTAGAGCAGCAGAAATATAAAGGTGTTTTTTTTAAGTATTTGGAATAGGCTTTCCAGTTTGTCAACACCTATAGTTACTGAAACCTCTCCAGTTACTGACCTCTCAAGGAAGTTCAGAGGGAACCAAAAGCCCATGGTGTGAACATAAAGAGACAAGCTCATTTGATTATCTTGGTTCACAAATTGTGAGGGGCAAGGGATTTAGTGACTCTGTATATAAAACTTTTCAAAAACTGTGAAAACAATAAGGAAAATGGTGATGCTGTTCGGTTGCTCCTAGCATCAATGTATAAATTGACAAAGGAAAAGAAAGAACTCAGTGATAAAATTAAACAGCTTCAGGTGACATAAACAGATTAAAGGTATCTAAGTGTGCCCTGGAAAACAAACTTAGTTTGAGTAGCCACAGAACTAGAGTTGAAGAAAATCAAACTACAGCCTTCATTCTAAGGTTAGCTGAATTATAACGAAAATTCAAGTTCCAACCTGGGAGTCTGTTAGCAATTAAAGTAAGGGCATTAATTGGCAAAAATGATATCCAGTTACTTGGAATGTGAATGTGTGTTTGGACAGGATTGAAGCGGAGAACTTTGAACCCACAGATTCTCAAGGTTTATCTCACCTCAGTCTCTCCATCCTCAATAGAAGATGCACTCACACCCTCGCCCTCTGAAGTATTGCCATCTCTGCCTTTAACTGAGAAATTAATTCTTCATTGTTTGCTAAACCAGCAGTGACTTTTTCTGAAGGAAAAGCCAGGCAAGGCAATGCGGATTTTCCTCAGAGCCAAATCTTTTATATTTTGCCTCTAGACCTATAACCAGACTTAAATTAAATCAGGCTCCTGGAAATGGATGTAGAAAATGTAGTCCATGAAGAGGTATGTTACAATTCTAACAACCTTAATGAGTTTGCAAATTCATTCAAGCATAAGCCTGGGTAAGATGTGTGGTAATGAATTTTAAGGGTGTGTAATAATGGCAGTAGGAACATAAAACAGGATCAGGCTGAGTTCATTGATATGAACACTCTGAGTAGAGATCCTGTGGTAAATATGGAAATTCACATAACTAAAACAAGTTGTCATGAGTTTGTTTGAATGGTTGCCTGAAACATTTTTCCAAAAAGGCCTATTGAACAGGAGTTGGAGATGCCTGCTATCCCTTAGCTTAGTGTTGATGAAGGGATTTTAAGGATTAGGGAATTTTAATGCTAGAGTAGACACACTGTGCAAAACCTAATCCTTCAAAATGGGATGGCCCAGATGATATGCCCTTCAATAATCCTATATAACACAAAATTGTGAGAGGGGTACTAGCACATTTGAAGTTTGTTGTCTTTATTTTTCTTATGCCAGACAGTTAGGATTGGAGACTCTGCTGCTCAGTTGGATGAATTAAATGCAATGGGTTTAATTGAGCACCAGAGTAGATGCAGCCAGGTGGCAGTACTGAATTGCCAAAGGCAATGTGATTGTACCTATAGTATTGGGCAGTATAGACAAAGCAATGTCCATAACTGCCTGAACCAAAATTGTCAACAAAGGAAAGGTGAATTTTAAGGTGGCATGATTGGTATGGACCTTTGGTGTTGGCTAACCATCCTTGTGTTTCCAGACATAATATAGACAAGAAGCTACTAAATGTTTGTTTGATATGCAGAAGTTACATATATATATATTATATATATCAGAAATATATATATATAATTGATATATATCAAATTAATGAAAGAAAGTCTCCACCTAGGGAACCTAAATTATAATACCATACACAAACTGAAAAGGGAAAGGAAAGATGTTAGAGGTGCCTTGTGTGCAATCTACCTCAAGGATCACTCTGAATTAACCAAGATATGCCAATTAGATGCTGATCTTCTAGGTTTTGTCTGTGAGATGAGACTTTCTTCTTAAAAGGCTGAGTGTCCATCCCTATCACACCCCCTATTTCCACTTCTGATTATTTCCCCAGAATGCCAAGCACACATTAATTTAAGAACTTTGAATGGATAAGATTTTGACCTATTAAGGTTAAATTGTTCCATCTCTTGGAGCATTGTAGAAGGGAAGAAAAAGCTGTTTATCTCTTGTCAGTCCCCTTTATCAATGCCTGATCATACAGATAATCCTGTATACAACTCTAGACAGGAAAGGCATAAAGAAGAAATGCACTTGAAGTTCAGCCGTTTGTCACCATAATCAACAGCCAGTTCCCTGTTCAGGATATATTTAGGAGTTCTGAGTTATAGAGGAGCAAATACATTTGGAAATAAAAAAAATGTTAGTGAATTGTCAGATGCTAATTAATCTCAGTGTGAAGATGGCTCTGGAAATGGGAGTTGGCATTCTCACTTCAGATCCAAGCATGTCTGTCTCAAAATGTCCTCCAACATACAAACCATGACACTGTGACAAGGAAAGAGGAGAACCACAAAGAGTGTTAGAACCTAGACATCATGTTCCTAAAAAGACCTACTGGATAACCTATTGCAAATAAAAGCTACTCTTGTTTACCTTCTGACATAAAGTCATTCATCATAAAAAAGGGATGATCATCTGTGGAGAAGGCATAGAGGACCTTCAACCTAGAAGTTTCTCAGTAAGTACAGAAGACTAATTTTATTTAGAATTATATGATGTTGCTTTCTCCAGGAGGTTATAAACATGGATTAAAGGATGGTTCGCTATGTATTTGCCACTTCTCTATATTTGCTGCTCATACTCATTCAAAGCCAAGAACAATGCTAATGTATATCCTCCTCTGTACAAACTGTAAAACAAAGGGCAACACTCCTGGAATGAGGCCCCAAGGAATCAAATCATGAAGAGTGATGGGGTAAAAATAAGAGAAGTATAACAGTCCATTCAGTTCCTTCATGGTTCTCAGGGAGGAAAAGTGTATTGTAAAAAGAGAATACAGATTAATGACCTCAAGATTGGATAAAAGGCATCTTGGTGAAAAGCCCAGCTGTTAGTCTTAAGTTACTTACTAGGGAAGGGTAGAGGGGAAGACATATCTGAGTTCTGAATAAATTCAGCCTATACTAACATCCCCTCCCATAGACTGTCAAGAAAGTGAGAGCTTTCCTTACAGCAGTGGTTTCTTCATGATCTGGAGACCTACATTTTCAGAACTGGTAGCCCCTTCTACCCACACCTTTAAAATAACCATAAATGTTCCCCCAGTCACTCTGGTATGTGAGCAGAGCCTTAAATCTATTCATATTGACTCATAAAAGTACTCACTCAGGCACCTTAACTGCTTTGGGGCTACCAACTCAACCTCAATTTTTCTTCATATAATTCAAAGTATAGTACTTGATCTTGGTTGTCCTAACACAAGCAATAGGATCAACATCACATTTGATGAGACACCTTGGCAAAGAGCTACATTCAACATCTTAGAGTAGACAAAATACTGGAATGGAATTACAGCAGTAGGAAATCTGATCCTTGAAGCATACCCATCGAGTCTAGGAAAGCACTTGAATGTTTAACTTCTCCATGACATCAGTGGTGGTGTGGGCATATGTTCCTCTACGGAAATTTATAGTTGTCAGACAACAGAATGTATAAAATTTCAACTTCAGTTTAGAAATGAGTAGGTTTTTTACCTGTTCAATCAAACCTGTGCTCTTTGCCTCATGTACATCTTGCAACAAACAAAATCCACAATTAAATCTTCAGAGTCATCATTGATTTCAAGGAAACCTATGTGGCTCTAAACCTCTAAATCTACTTTCCCCTTCCTAATGCTATGAACCTTTAATGAACTTCTTCGTGTTGTGGTGACCATCATCCATAAAATTACACCATTGCTACTTCGTAACTGTAATTGTTCTACTTCTTTGAATCATAATGTAAATATCCGATATACAAGCCCAAGGAGGTCACAACTCCCAGGTTGAGAACCACTGCTGTAGAGGGTTTTGGACGATTTTCTAGCTATATTCTTCCTCTCATGAAGATAAATCTGCTTTTTGTAATCACGGGGCTTATAGTTATTCTAATGCTTGTCATACTTCTAGGTGAGAACTGTTACCTATACCAAATAACGCACTGTCATCAAATACTGTCTGGTGCCATGGATCTACGTAAAGAAGAGAATTTTACTGTATCCCTCTATATTATGACTAAGAACTGTCCTTGGAGGGCTTTCCTTTCTCTGGTCTATGCTTAAAACTTCATCTCCTATCAGGAGGAAATACATAGAAAAGCATGGCCCCCACAATGACACTCAGTCTTCATCTCTAACAGGAATGTAATGAGAGGGTTCAGGGGAACATGGGATGATTAGAAAAGGAGAAAGACCACATTAATAAGGGATGTTGTTTGCCCTTGATTTTGTTCCCCTTTCCCAGGAGGCTACAATACTCAGGAAGTGCTAGTGGATAACGAAGGGGGAAAACAGCCTCTTTCTCCTACCCTGGGTAGGACCAATCATGGAGGAGAAGACATTCTGAGGGGAAGAGCCTGGAGAGGTTATCAAATGTCTTATCCAGAGCCCTAGGGCAGACTTCAACCTCTGGGGTGCCTTCCCATTCCTTGATGCCAGCTCTTTGTCTGTTCTTTTGTGTTTTTTAACTTATCTCTGTGATTACTGCTTCTCTGCTGCTTTATCAATCTGTCACTTACTTTCACTCTCAGTTGTCCTTAGTATCTTCCACAATTCTCTTCTGTCAGAGAGCCTTAGGGTCTCCCTTTTCACTCTCCAGTGGCTGTTGTGTTCCCATTCTCAATCTCAGATCTTCAACTCAAACTGCCTGTCAATGGCCGTGTCAGCCAATACCTGTCTGAGTGTGTCTTCTTCCAGTATCTACAGCTCTTTGTCTGTCTCATAAAACAACCTTGGTGGTAGCTCCTTACTACTGCTCCTCCCAAAAAACCCCATAGCAATAGTGTGTGCTCCTTGTGGGGAAGAGGTCATTAAAGGGTTCACATACCCTCTCTTTGTTCTTCACTACCTTGTTGTGTGGTTGTATGGCTGCTCCCCAGAAAGAGAGACTATCAAATGAGAAAATGGTTCCATAAGACTGAACTATAAGGAAAACTGTGGGGCATTATCTTAATTAAAGATTGATATGGAAGTGTTCAACCCATTGTGCATAATATTACCCCTGGGCAGATGGTCCTGTGGTGTGTAAGACAGCAGGATGAGCAAGCCATGAGGCACAACCCAGGAGGCAGCTTTATTCCTTGGCTTCGGTTTCTGCTGCTGCCTCCAGGTTTCTGCCCTTCTTGAGTTCCTGGTCAGATTTCCAACAGTGATAGACTGTTAGCCAGACATGTAATGTCAAACAAACCATGTAATCTCCAAGTTTCTTCTAGTCATGATTTTATATTATTACGGCAATATACATCCAAACAAAGACAGAAAATGGTACCAGAACACTGTATTGCTGTGGTAGGCCACACTGTTTCTATTCGGGAAGACTATGGTGGCATTTGAATTTGGTGATGAAAAGATGTTCAATGCTAAGAGTTCAGTGTATTGTTTTATGGGATCTTGGAAGATTATCATTGTAAGAGCAACACAGATAATGGAGGCCTGGCATTTGAAGTTTAGCCAGAAAGGAAAGACTCAACAGGACCATTTGAGTTAGCATTCTGTTTCTGATTGGCTGGGGCTGATTAGTCATCTGTAATTGAAAAAGATCAGTATCTCTGAAGGAAAATCTCCTGGAAAGTGTTTTCTGAGGATAATCACAGTTGTGCTGTGTTTAAGATGGGGACATTGCTATACCTTCTGCTGGCAGCCAAGCCTAAAAATATATATTATCCTCTCAGAATGTACTGGTTTTGAAAGCATGAAGGGGACATGAATAACATCAGAGGTTTAGGACCATGAGAAGGCATAAGAATCCTTTATTGAATGTGCAGCCTTAATGGAAGTACAAACCCCAGGATTGAATGGGTATCAAGAAGAATGCAATGTAGGTACAATCTGGCAGGGTGAGAGTCCCTGAAAGGGCACAGGGAGGCTATTGTTGAAAATGCAACCCACTAGTATTGGAGACCTCAAATTATTGGACATGCCACTACCATGGTATGACTACCAAAGACAAAAGCAGGTATGCTGTAGAACCAGCCTGAGCCTATGATAAAAGGTGCATGCTATGGTTTGCAAATCTGGAGAACAGGAGCTTACCAGGTCCTTTGGAGTCTGGGAGTTCATGAAGGAATACCAGATTCAGCTATTTGTTTTGCTTTGATTTCCTTGTGACAGTATCCTAATGCCCTCCTTTTGGGAAAAGAAAATATTCAACTTGTTTTTATGTTTTTTAGTTTTACAGAAACCCACAGTTATGGGACACTAAAAATTTTAGAAAGATTTTGAATGTTTTCTAGAGCTTTTGATACTTAGAGAGTATCTGGTCTTTCCATATCAAATGTCAAAAAAAAAAGAAAGCTGATTGGATTCTGCCTCACATTGTAGAGGAAACACCCATATCTGGAGCCTGTACATTTTATACAAATGCAAACAAACAAGGAAAGGCAGGTTACAAATCAGAAAATTTAGGTAAAGTGGTTCAAAGTCTTTATAATTAGGTTCAAAAATCGGAATTGCATACTATTCTGTTGGTATTAATGGATTGTTCCAAACCTCTCAACATAGTTCCTGATTCTCAGTATGCTGGAAGAGTGGTCTTACATATTGAGGCTATAGAATTTATCCCTGATGAGTCAGAATTAACTTTATTTATTCAGTTATAAGATATAATCAGGAATAGGAAGCATTCCTTATATATATAATTCACATCTGATCCCATATGGGTCTGAAAGGCCCTCTAGCATAAGGTAATGATGAGATCGATAAAGTATTGGTAGGAAATTTGCCAGAGGCCTCAGAATTTCATAAAAAGCATGTCAATAGTAAGGGTTTAAAAAAGGATTTTTCCGTAACCTGACAACAAGCCAAGGAAAGTATAAAGAAATGTCCTACTTGGTTTTTTTTTAATACTCAGATTCTACTACCTGCAGGACGTAACCCAGAGGGTACTCTGAGGGATCAATTCTGATAGATGGATGTGTTTCACTTCTCAGAATTTGGAAAATTGAAATATGGACACCACACTATTGGTACTTATTCAGGATTTCAATGGGCAACTGCTTTGAGTTCTGAGAAAGCTGATTCTGTAATCACACATTTGCTAGAAATTATGGCCATCATGATTATACCTGCAAAAATTAAAACTGACAATGCTCTATCATATGTCTCTAGTAAAATGAAACAGGTTTTTGCTTATTACAATATAAAGCATATTACAGGTATACCACATAATCCTACAGGCCAAGCAGTCATAGACAGTTCAAATCGAACTCTAACAGGATATGCTAAATAAACAGAAAGGGGTAACAAGAGCCCCAGAAATAGATTACATAATGCTCTGTTAACTTTGAATTTTCTCAATGCTAATGAGAAAGGAACAACAGCTGTGGAGAGAACAGGGATAATAGAAAAAAATACAGAATTAAATCATCCTATATATTTTAAGGATGTGCTGACCTCAGAATGGAAACCTGAATATATGTTATGTTGGGGGACAAGGTTTTGCTTTTGTTTCTATAGGAGAAGAAAAGCTATGGATACCATCAAAATTGATGTTCAATTTGAGCAAGAGATACCTCTTAATTAGAAGAGGTAATAGTTCATCAATCAGCATGGCCATCTAATTTAAAATTAACTTATACCAGTAACAAATGCCTTTTCATTTTATCAGATATAACTTGCCAAAAGGGAACCTCCCCAAAGTTAGGCTTGGGGAAGTGGTTTTGTTTTTGTCTTTCAGGAGAATGGAGGCTAAGGAATCTGAAGAACACTGGACAAATGAGACATCTGAAGAAAAAAGGACAAATCATCCAGAAAAAATTATCCCAAGAAAAAGAGTAAATTGGCCTATGGGTATTTCACATATAAAATTGCATAAGTCTTCCTAAATGTTTGTTTCTGCTCTTCTCTACAGACACTTAACACAAATGGTCTTTATGTAGTCCCAGTTCAATTAAAAATTAAAGCTGGCTTTCAAGTTGGAGAATGGCTCTCTCCTTGTCTATACCCAAGCATGTTTGTTAAAAAGAAAATGCAAAATTTCTGTACCATGTCAGAAGAGCCATCTGATAAGGGACAGAAGAAAACCAAAATTAAGAGACTGTTCTATTGCCACTGATCTCATATTTCTTTGGTTTTGTTTTGATTCTTTAAATTCTTCCCAAAGTATGAGTCTTATATCAAAATTTATAAGATTTGTATATATATATATATATGTATGTATATATTTTAAACTTTTGTTATGATATTAATGGTCATATAGAGTACTAACTAATTCTAAAAAAAAGGCTTCATTTAGCTGCCTATACATGTTTTTTTTGTGTGTGTTGGAGTCTCTATCAGTTTTCTGCAGGGAGTCATGACTAGGCCTGACAGAAAATTTGAAGTCTCCAGAAAGA
>LZPO01044634.1:76175-92660 GCA_001675575.1 Neotoma lepida
AGTGGTGGCTTGCTCCTAATTCCTCTGATCTCTGTCAGATTTTCACCCTTATTTCTTGTTCTGTGTGTTTATTAATAAGACTGGTTAGAAGTTCTTACAAGTAAACATAGAAATCAGGCAATGGTAATACACACCTTTAATCCTGTCACTTGGCAGGCAGGAATCTGTCTGGATCTCTGTGAGTTCAAGGCCACACTGGGGAACAGAGCCAAGCATGGTAACACATGCCTTTAATCTCAGCACTAATCTTAGAGGTCTGGAAGTCTGTATAAACACACAGTTAGTGACAGAGCTGGGCAAGAAGAGGAAGTGATGAAGCTGGACTGAAAGAGCCAATGAGAGAACAGAACAGAAAGGCACATAGGTGTGGGTAGACTGGCAGTAGCTTTCTTTGGGAGCTGCGGAATTGGTGAGGTGAGTTTAGCTGTGGCTTTCCTTATTCCTTTGATCTCTCAGGTTCTAACCTTGATTTCCAGCTCCGTGCTTTTTATTTAATAAGACCATTTAGCAATTTGTCTACAAATAAGGAAATTAAAATCTTTTTAGAATTGAATGAAAATGAAAATACATCGTTCTCAAACATATGGGACACAATGAACACAGTTCTAAGAGGCAAGATTATAGCACTAAGTGCTTAACCTATAAAAAATTAGAAAGATACTATATTAGTAATTGAGTGACACAGTGAAACCTCTAGAACAACAAGAAGAAATGATATCCAAAACATGTAGACAGAAATAACCAAACTCAAGTTTGAAATCAATGAAATTGAAAAAATAATGCAAGGAATAAATGATGTGAAAAGTTGTTCTTTCAGAAAATCAACAAGATTGACCAACTCAATCTAATTAGTGGAAAGAAACAGAGAGAAATCTAGATTAATAAAATTAGAGAAGAAAAGGGGGATTTACAACAGACATCAAGAGAATTCAGAGAATCATAAGGACATACTTTAAAATTGTGTACTCTAACAACTGGAAAACCAAAAAAATATGGGTGCATTTTTTATGTATGACATACTAATGTTAAACAAAGATCAGACAGCCAATCTGAACAGATCCATAGCCATTAGTGAAATAGAATCAATAATTAATAGTTTCCTAATCAAGTAAATCTCTGGGACAGATGGGTTCAAGACAAAATTCTACAACACCTTCAAAGAATTATTATCAATAATCCTCAAACTAATCTGCAAAGTAGAGACTGAAAAACCATTTACTAGTACTTTGTACAGGCCACAATTACCCTGATATTTAAATGAAAAAAATGAACAATGCAAAACCGTACATTTAAAACTATCAATAAAGTACTTACAAACCAAATCTAGAGCACAAAACATAACTATCCACTGTGATCAAGTAGGCTTCATCTCAGAGATGCACAGATGGTTTAATAAACATAAACTAATAAATGTAATTCACCACATCAATATACTGAAAATCAATTTTCCACTAAATGGAGAAAGGGCCTTTAAAATATAGCATCAACTGGTGATAAAAGTACTAGAGAGATAAGGAATAAAAAGCATATACTTCAACATAATAAAGGTAGTTTATAGCAGGTCCATAGCCAAGATCAACCTAAATAAAGAGAAATTCCAAACACAGCCATTAAAATAAGGAACAAGACAAAGATGCCCACTCTCTCCATACCTATTCAATAAAGTACTTGAATTCTTAGCTAGAGCAATGGTACAACTGAGGGACATCAGGGGCATATAAAGAGGAAAGGAATAAATCAAAGTATCTTTATTTGCAGATTATTTGATTCTATATGTAAAAGACCCTAAAAATTCCACCAGACAACTTCTACAGACAATACTTTCAGCAATGTAGCAGGATACAATATTAATGCACAAAATCTGTAGCTTTTCTGTATACAAAAGACAAACACATAGAGAAAGGAATCAAATCAGGGAAATGATACCTTTCACAAGAGCCTCAAAAGATTATTTTTTGGGATAACATTAATCAAGCAAGTGAAAGACTTCTCTAATGAAATTCTTAACAAATTACAGAGAGAACTTATAGAAGACACCAGAAAATGGGAAGATCACCCATGCTTGTGGATGAATAGGACTAATATTGTAAAAGTGGCATGAAAACACAAATTCTGCCTATTATTTAGGATGGAAGGAAAAATCTGGGAAATTTTAGAGAAGAAAGTTTCATGGGTCTCACAATAGGTAAGGAACACAGAATGGATGTTCCAGGAATATGTCTCCACCACTTCTTGTGAGATATCTCACACTCAGGCACAACAAGGCCAACTGGACATCTTCACGCAAATGAGATCTAAGCTGCAGAGATAAAACTCTGAGGCAAGGTAGTCCTACTCTCTGGAAAATAAACCCCTATAAGTGTAATATGACATTGTGTGTTCTAACAGACAATGTTCCAAGACTTAGTGATGTGATTAAGTTACCAATTTTCAGACTCATAGAATTACGTACAATTATGCTGTATAATAATCTTTTGCCTATGTGATATTACTAGACAACTATACAAACAGTACCAAATGGGGTTATACCTCCCCACTACACTGTAAGCTAGAGAACATCATCTGGTCTTTCTCAAATGATCTTGGGACCCATAATATGACCCCAGGTATCCAAGCCCATCAAACAAAACATTCTGTATGTGGAGAAGACATTTATTGGTCAGACAGAATAACTAATGACACCACGACACTCATTGGTCTCCCATGTGGACCTCCCAAGTATTCCCTCTACACTACAGCCCTCTCACAGAAGGTAACACGGTTGTAGTTTTCCATATTGAGCAAGATATATTAATTATGACATTGAATATCTCTCCTAATCAATCTTGTGTCATAACATACCACATGATGTGTGGATAGAGGAGACACAGTTACCAAACTCCAAACTTGAGTTGACAATTAAAATTTTGAGCTCTTCTCAGAACAATGACATTCTCTATTGTGTACACCTTGCAATAAGTATGGCAAAGAAATCATCAGCCTTGCTGATAATCATAAGAAAACTTGAAAGTGATATATGGAAGGCTTTCTTGCTTGCTTGCTTCCTCTAATAAATGCAAAATTGCCCCAGTTTTTTCTGATCACATTCTCACTAGGACTTATAGTTATTCTAATCAATTCACTCTTTATATTATACAGCTGTTACATTGATGGCATAACACACTGTCCTCAAATGGCTATCTGAAACACCAGATCTCTGTAGCCAACTGAGTTCTGTTGCAGTCATGTGGGTTGGTCCTTGATATGAGACCCTGGAGGTCCTCCTTTCTCTGGTCAATGCACAAAAAGCCCTCTCAGCACCAAATATCTGGAGGCATAATTCCATTCCCCATTGTAATCAGTGTTATTCTGTTAGAGAGTGGAAATGAAGCAGGAATAAGATGATTTTAGCTGATTAGAAAATGAGGACTGATCTCTTTGAGAATGGATGTTCTTTGTCCTGAAGTTGTTTCCCCCCCTCTATGACATTGCAACTATCACAAACATCTAGGCTTCCTGAGGGGAAACATCCAAACCAAGGGAGGATAGCAGGATCAAAATCAAACCAGGGGGAGAGGAAATTCAGAGAAGAGATCCTGGGGAGACTAGAAATAGTGAGACACCAAATATTTATGCAGTTTGCAACCTTTGGGGCTCCCCTCTCATTCCTTTGATGAAAGCTGTTTGCTTTAATAAGGTTGTGTTTTTATTCCTTTTTTCTCTCAGTGATCATTGCTTCTCTGTTCTGTGTCAATCTGCAAGTTAACTTTTACTCCATCAAGTTCCCTCAGGACCGTTAACTGGTACTTTCTGTCAGAGACGCTCAGGATCTTCTTGTTCAACCTTGAGTGGCTGCTGCTTTCAATGTTCCCCACTTCAGACTTCCGACTGTATCTCTCTCAGTGGATGTTTTCTCTTCAAATGTCACTTCACTTGCCTGTCTGAGTGGGTCTTCTTCCATGTCCCATATAACAAACTCAGGAGTATATCTAGACTAATACTATTCACCTGAGACCACCAAACTGTAGATTTTATGCCATGTGAGAAAGGGGACATTATGGGTCTTATGGATCCTTTACATGAGCTTCTATGACTAGTTTTGAGTATAGCTGCTCCCTTCAAAGGAATTATCAAATTGTATACTTATAGTGTTTTACAATTTTTTACAATTTTATTCTGTCCAAGTTATAAAGAAGAAATCAATTGAAAAAATGCCTACATAATATGGAAATGAATGAAAGCCTGTGAAGCCTTTTTTCAGTAGTGAAGATGTTGGAGTATGTAGCCCATCATGAATGGTTCCACCCCTAGGCAGGTGGCACTGGCCTGTACAAGAAAGAAGAAAGAAAATCATGAGGAGCAAGCCAGTAAGCACTGATCCTCGATGGCTTCTGCTCCAGTTCCTGCTTCCATGTTCCTTCCCTTCTTCAGTTCCTTCCCTGAATTCCCTCAGTGATGGACTTATAACTTGGACATGTAAATGAGATAAACCCCTCCCTAAGGTGCTTTTGTTCGTGGTGTTTTATCACAGCAATAGAAATCCCTTAGGTAGAAAGGGTCTTTCTATGTGGCACAGGCTGTATTGGCCTTGTTATTCTCCTGCTTCAGCTTCCTGAATATGGAGATACCAGATATCTGTAATTACACACAGCCTTTATTTATTATAACCCCAAACAGTACAAAAACCCAAAAGAAAAGTTCAAAACTGTAGGAAGCTGTTAGTTGTGGTTTGTGCCTGCAATTAAGGTACTTGGGAGACTGGGGCAGGAGGATTGTTGTGAGTTCAATGCCATCCTATGGTACATAGTGATACTCTGCCTCTGAAAAGACAAAAATTGGTCTCAGACTATAGCCTAGTAGGAGAGCAGTTTCAAGCATGTGTAATTCATTCCCCAGTTCTAACAGAAAAACAAGTGTCAGTGAGATGGCTTCAGACTTTAAAATTCTTGCCACCAGGCATGACATCTTGGTCTAATCCATGGGACCCACATGATAGATTGAGAGGATATATTCCTGCAAGCAGGCCCTCTGTCCTCAGGAGCACATGGACACAAAGAAATAAAAATAAACAACAACTGAAAATGACAGGTTTGTGCCAGAGATGGCAATTGACTTCAGGAGATTAGCCCACTAGGAAACAAAACCCTGATGGGTGAATCTCTGATAGGCAATGCCCTGAGAGCCTCGGCCCCAGAATGTCTCTTGCTACTGCTGTGTCTTTGCATATTTGTCATTGTCATTTTTCTCTGGTATCTGGCATGATGTGAATGGGGAAGGGGAGATATCTCCTATCCCCTTAAGGCAGTATGATCATTTCTTAGAAATACCCCATTCTATTGGGCATTTTTAGCTGTGGATTATTATGAAGATGATTTCCTCCTAAGCTATACTGTTTAACTGAATCAATAATTTTATACAATAAGAGTATTTGTTTAAATAGGATTTTGATGATTGAGAGTCTTTAATAAATATAGTAAGGGATTATGATAGAGGTTAGTCTAGTGGAAAAATTAACACAGGTAAAGGTAGGATAAAATGTTGTCCCTGCCTTTGATAAAACAGAGCCTAAAGAGGATAAAAAATGAAACAAGGAAGTGTCACACAACTAGAACACATGATTCTCTATTGAGAAGCCATGTAGACTGTGGCTCAAGTTAATGATTAAGAAAAACAATTGAGTCCCAGTAGGCTAGCTAGCCTAATTTTTTTTTTAAATTTTAATGTTGGGAGATGTGTTTACAGGTTTTGGAGTACATCATAGCTGAAACAAAGCTTTGAGAATAAATTAAGTTTAGACTAAGATGTTTTTGTCAAATAGCTTTGAGGTGAAAAACCTTAGAAAACCATCTAAAGCTCACAAGAACACATACCTGAGTGATAGATTCATTAAGGTTAGGGAACAAAAACAAAACAGCCCAATTATTATTAGCTGACCTACTTTTCTTGCTAGGATGGGTTGGTGACCAAAGGAAATGATTTATTTCTTGGGCCCATTTCTACCTTCAGCTTTCTGATATAGAAAAACCATTGATGAGTAGGTATGCACCCTGAGGGTTTAATATAGAGCTGACTGGTTCTTTTTCAAATATAAAAGTTTAGATTTGTGATTCTTCTAAGATATCTTATGAGATTACCTTTTGAGATAAATAATAAAATGATTGGTCCTTTCTTCGTAACCATGAAATGCAGCCTGCCAGCAAAAAAATAGGATGATAAAAATACCTTGCTTGCTTACACTCAGTTAATCTATAACAAGTTGTTTGGACATAAATGTACATGAGTTCTTGGGATAACTTGTTTTTCACGTGTAATACATAAAATGTTTAATCATGTAAGGAATATGGAAAACATGCTGTTTTTTACTTGTATTCATTGTAATCATTCACTGGAAAATAGAATGTAATTTTTATATTGCTTGAAAGATTGTGGTGGGGTATATAAGCAGTAAGTGAAAAAACAAAGTGAGTTAGAAGGAAAATATCAAGAATGAGAAAAAAAAACACCAGGAAAGATGTAGAGGAGTAAAAGAAGAATAATAAATAAAAAGCCAGAAGGAAACAATCAAGAATGTGTGTGTGTCTTTTCCCTTACTCCCTCAGATAAAAAAGTCTAAGTTTGCCAACTTTGTTTATCCCCATCAAGCCCTGCACTGCTGGAGGCTAGACCTCACGGTAGCAGTAGGTTTGAAACTAAAAAGGGAACATTGTGCTGCTATCTTAAACAATGTGTAATTAATAATTCATGGCAAAAAATTCTTTATTCCCTCATCTCTTCCTGACCTCCTGACATAGAAGCTAGGCACTGTTTCACACACCAAAATTTTCATCACCTGGGCACCTGGGCTGAGATTGTGTGCCCCTGAGGAAGTATATTGGATAGTCTTGATCTCAACTAGGAGTCTGTAACACAAGTTCTCATCTTTGAGGCTGATTGCAAAGAAGGACTCTGTGCAACATATTTTCTGTTGTTGCTCTTAGATGGGAAACTGGCTTGGAATGATGGAGGGTCTGGCTCAGGATGCCAAATATTATCTCTTGCTGTAAATACAGAAAGGAAACTCTTCTCCCAAACGACCACAGAGTCAGGTGCTCTGAATGGAGGGTGAGGCTGTAGTTACTCTTCAGCAAGCAACACATAGGGCTTCAGGAGGTGGGGCCTTGTCTTCAAGGTGTTCCTCATCAGACTGGACAGACAAAAATGACCCCTAAGGTGAGATTTAATTTTTAAATTATGTGACTTTAATGACAAATGTATTAGAAGGGGAAAGATAGGCAGATGTTATACCAGAAAGATTTTCAAATCAAGAAGAAAACTGTACAGAACTGTAAAGAAATGTAGGCATAGGACCTGAAAAGGTAGTTCCCAGAAAAGCAAATTCAAAGCGTAGTAGTTCCCTGAAATTCACAAACTAGGCCACAGCAACAGGAACTTTCCCTACCAATCTAATCAGTAAATTTTCACAGGTTTGAAAATAGCCAGTGTTGGGTGGGATACAGACAAATATTTTATGTTTGATAGGAATGTAAAGATCCAGTTATTAATACTTTTTCAAATTATTTTAGATTTAATTAATTACACAAGAGAGACTTTTTTGCCCAAGTATGTGTCAATGTGACACATACACGCCTGATGCTTATGGAGCACAGAACAGGGTATTGGATACCCTGGAAATGCAATAATCGAACTTGGGTTGTGAGTCACTAGAACAGATACTCTGTAAAAAGAAGTACAGATACTCTGTAAAAAGAAGCAAGTACCCTTGTCTACTATGCCATTTCTCTAGATCTCTCCAGTTACCAATTCTTAATTACAAATTATATTAGCCCAATCTTTTTGAAGAACAACTTTGCATTAAATTCTTTTTATTTTTTAATTAATTTATTTTACATCTCAACTACAGTTTCCTCTCCCTCCTCTTTTCCCCGTCCCTCCCTGCTACCTCCCCTCATCACCCCCATTCCTCTCCTCCTTCATTTATATTCAGAAAGGGGCAGTCCTCCCATGAATATCAACAAAACATGGCATATCAAGTTGCAGTAAGACTAAGCACCACTCCTCTTATTAAGGCTGGGCAGTAAGCAACTCTGCAACTCTGTGGGCTTGGTCCCAGGTTTCAGCACCAAAACTGTAAGCAACAAAGTTGCAACTCTGTGGGCTCTGATGGTTGGGGCTGCAAAGAAACAATCCAGCCCTTGGAGGGTGAGGTATCACCTCAAGCTGCTTAGAAGCGCTCTGCCCTGTAGGTGTCCCAGACACCTTGAGCTGCTTAGAACAGCTCTGAAGGGTGGGGCTGCAAAGAAACAGTTGAGCCCTGGAGGGGAAGTTATTCTGACTGCTTGGGAGAGTCAGACCTGGAACTGCTTCAGCAGGGAAGGGTATCCTGACTGTTAGGGAGAGTCAGGCTATACCTGGTGTGGTGGGGAATGGTCTCCCCGCAGGATATAGCAAGCCTGCTTCTCTCCTGGAGAGCCGCTACAGCTGAACTTTGCTCAGGCCCCACTTAAGGGGGCTTCCTGGCAGAGCTCTGCTTCTCTGGCTTAAGACGTTACTCAGCGCTCCTTTGCTCAGTCCACTGTGGAACATCTCAGCAAAGATCTTCTGTGTGCCAGCGAATGAAGATCTTCACACCCAAGATCTTATAAGAAAGAGATTTATTTGGGAAGGAGGAGTCCAGGAGAGTAGCTGCCTCTACCAGAGTGGAGAGAACAGCTCACAACTGCCCAGGCAGGGTAATTTATATAGGATGGCTTCGGGGTGAAGTCAACAGGGATTGGCTAGTTTTTTTCCTGCCCTGGGATTGGTCAGTTTTGTGGGCTAGGGGCAGAGATGTGATGTGAGAGCCAAACTGTGTTTCTTTCACTGGCCTTTTCTGGCTTTTGGATACTAATTCTAAGGCCAGGGCACATATCTTTCACTGACTCTGATTCTAGGGATCAAGAGTGTTACTATGGTACTGGTTTCTGAGTCTGGGCATGTCTTCTTAGTTCTGGGTTTGGGGATAAACTGTTCATTTCTCTGGCTCAGGTCCCAAACCCAGGCTGTGTTTCTTTCCCTGGTCTGAGCTCCAGGGCCAGGGGCAGCTACTTTAGCTAGCCCCTTTTTCCTACATGGGCAAGGCAACCCATTACAAGGAATAGGGTCCCAAAAGTAAGCAAAAGAGTCAAAGACAGTCTCTGATCCCACTGTCGAGAGTCCCACAAGAAAACCAAGCTATACAATTGTCACATATATGCCACATGTATACAACTCTCATGTATATGTCACATAAATGTTAATTTTTTAAAATGGTGATGCAATAATTTAGCCTTAGGATATTCACTTTAAATGATACCAATATTAAAGATCAATTGTGACATATAGAGGTAAGAATAAAGTCAGGAATACTAGTTGCCTCGGTTAGAAGAAAACTGGATGGCTGGTGACTGTATAGTGGCAATAGGATAAGGGTTATAGGAATATAAATAAAGTCTTTTTGATTTATTGTCTCCTGTATATCTAAATATTTAACCAAGTGTGTAGTTACTTACTGTCTCAGGGTTTCTATTGCTATGAAAAGACACCATGTCCATGGCAACTCTTATAAAGGTAAATATTTAATTGGGGTGGCTCACTTACAGTTCAGAGGTTCAGTCCATTATCATCATGGTGGAGTGTAGGCAAACATGGTACTGGAGAATAGCTAAGAATACTATACCTTACAGAAAACAGAAGTGATCAAAGACACTGGGCAGTATCTTGAGCATACTTCAATATCTTGAGCATACTTAAGAGCTTAAAGCCTGCTTTCAATGAGACAAATACCTACTCCAACAAGGCCACATCTGCTAATAGAGACACTCTCTTTGGGAGCCATTTTCTTTCAAATGACCACGTTGCATGTTTGTGTGTGTATGCATGTGTGTTTGTGTGTGTGTGTAATCATGTGCACATACACACAAATATCCATGCTTCATGTATGGTATGTGGACATGGATAGGTACATCATGTGGATCATTTTTCAGTTTGCTTGTCCTTTCAGCAGACATCAGTTTGCAATTGTCATATTGGATGATGGAAAATTTAGCGCACACTTCTTGACATTTGTTGTGCTCTGGATTCATTGTTAGACAGAGGTATAAGACCAGGAAAAAAAGAGGACACCATTGAAGGCAGAGCTGAGACTTGAGGGATACAAATAAGGATTTGCAGACAATGAAGATCCAACAGACTGTCTCTCTGGGAGGAGTGAATGATTCTTTGTAGCAGATTCAGAAAGACTTGGAAGAATCTTCCATAATTCTCAGAGGACAGGAAGGGAGAGTTATAGTAAACCAGGGAGCGATGACCAGGATTCAGCCAAAGCATTAGTGAGAAGAAGGGTTGTAGTTGTTTTTTTTTTTTACTCTTTGGGGGCCACCCAGCTCCCAAATACACAGAGACTTATTGTTACTTATGAATGCCTGGCCTTAGCTTGGCTTGTTCCTATTCAGCTTTTCTAACTTAAATTATCCTGTTTCTCTTTAACTACATTTTGCCTCTGGAATTTTTACCTTTCTTTATTCTATGTATCTTTCTTTCCTTCTTAATCCGTGGCTGGCTGTGTGGCTGTGTGGCTGTGTGGCTGGATGGCTGGCCTGCTGTCCTCTTCTCTTTATCCTTTTCTCACTCCTCAATCTATTCTATTTTCTAGATTTCTCCTCCTATTTATTATCTCTGTATGCCACCCCTGCTTCTCATTTCTCCTTCCTAGCTATTGGCCATTCAGCTCTTTATTAGACCAATCAGGTACTTTAGGTGGGCAAAGTAACACAGCTTTACAGAGTTAAACAAATGCAACATAAAAGAATTTGTTTAATGATGGAAAGATGTTGCATCATTAAACAAATATTGTACAGTAGAAAGTAATGTAACACAAACTAATTTTCCACAATAAAAGTGTTGGATTTATGGTTCTATAATAGGATTGGCCCACGTTCTATGATGAGCAGGGTGTGGGTAAGATGGTGAGAAGAAGGTCATTTCTATGAGTTTGGATTAGAAACAGCAATTGAATTTGGAATTATATAAAGAGTAGAAGAATCTGTTATTTAGCCTTGGGATTCAAGAACTGTATGACAAGGCCCCCACCCCTGTAAAGACATGCATTCTGGTCTATGAGGAAAATGACAATGACTTCCATCTGTTGATGGTCAAAGCTGCAATTTCTGTTTAGAAAACACATTTTATTTTGCTGACAACTACTCCATCTCTCCCCTGCAACATATGTTAATAATATGTTAAGGAACACTACTAGATAAAAGCCCTTGTCTTTCAAGGGTGCTACAGTACAACCACCTGGCCTTGTTTCTTTGACTGTTTCTCAGACATGGAATCCTTATGTTACACTGGCTGTCTTGCAACTCAATAATGTAGAGAATGCTGGTCTTAAACTCACAGAGCTCTACCTGCCTCTGTGGACAAGTTGCAAGAATAGGTTCTTGCCGGGCGGTGGTTGCGCATGCCTTTAATCCCAGCACTCGGGAGGCAGAGGCAGGCGGATCTGTGTGAGTTTGAGGCCAGCCTGGGCTACCAAGTGAGTTCCAGGAAAGGCGCAAAGCTACACAGAGAAACCCTGTCTCAAAAAACCAAAATAAAAAAAAAAGAATAAGTTCTTTACTTCCACCATGTTGGTCCCTGTGATCAAACTCAGGTTGCCAGAGTACAAAGTGCCTTTATGCATTAAGTTACCTCAGAGACTCAAATTCTGAGATTTTTCAAGCAAAAGATGGGGAAGTGAATTAGAGGAATAAGAAAACAATGAGTGAGATATGGGACCTCTACTTCCTTTTGAATTTTGCAAAATAGGACCCAAAAGAATTATGTCACGCTACTAGACTGTGAGTTTGAAAGCAACCTCTGGATTTTCTCCCAATGAAAATGGGACCATGATTTTTCCCAGACATAGTTCCTGGTGTGAACTCCTACCAAAGAGCATATCTATTATATGGGAGGGGACATATTCCTTGAGAGAATGACTAATGACACTATTACTCCTATGGATCTTTCATGTGAATTGACCTTAGTACTACCCAGAATTCTTATAGAAAACTTCTTATGCTTAGCACATTTGCCACTTGTTCCATAAATTTACCATTTTACAAATTATGGATTACTAACAAGGAGTCTCATTGGATACATTGGCAACAATGTATAGGTGAGAATCCTTGGGTGTTTGTTAATATCTCCCAAGGAGAAGTCATTGATTGAAGCCCTTATGGCTCCCCTCGAGGACTATATTCTCACTTAGAATTGATATAGCAATGGTCCAATTCAAATAAAACTATGAAAAATATCTCTGCTTTTAGAGACTCTTGAGTGCCATGAAGTTGTAATGTCTGACCCTCTGTGACAGTGTGGTAATTCTATTCAGACTAATTTGTGGATACTGCCAAGTTATTTTCATTCACTTAAAGCATGGAATGGAAAGTCAAACTTTAATAGTGACAAACTTAATATGTCTGTTAATTTAGATCAAAGTCACACCTTTATGAATTGTGTGCCATTGCATTAACTGTGCAATGACACTCTAACAATTATAGCATCACTTGTACACAATGTACTCCTCATACCTATTTCAATGCTAGTATGTCCTTAGATGTTACTTTTAAAAGTTTATATATATATTCTCAGAAAAAGACCAGCAGTCTGGATACCAGTGAGGTTGTTGAGACCATGGCAATATTCACCTGTGATGATGCTAATAAAGAAGCTTACTGAAAGAATATCAAAAAGAACACAATGGATGTTGGGATTGATAATTGCTACAGTTCTGAGAATCATCACATTAACTGCTACTGCTTCCACAGTTGAAGTTGTTCTTCACAAAGTAGTTCAAACTTCTGAATTTGTTAAGACTGGCACATATATTCTCATGAACTTTGGACTCAATGAAATAAGATAGATAGAGAAATAGTTGACAAAATAGCTGAATTGAGACAAGTTGTAATACTCATTGAAGATCAGCTAGAATTATTGAGAAAACAAATGAAACTGAAATGTGATTGGAATGTTACTTCTGACTATATTATGCCTTTAAGATTCAATGACAGCAAGTATGACTGAGAAAAATTCAAAATACATTTGCTGAGACATCCTAATTCTTCTCAAATGATTTATGATTTGCAGCAAGAAATTATAGAAACATTTTCAAAGAAACTGCCTGATATAAGAGGGATGGATGTGGTAGAATGACTTGCAGATGTTGTAGCTTCATTTAATCCCATGAATTATTTTGATAAGTTCCTTGCTCTTGTGATTTTTATAATTCTCTTTGTTGCAATAGCTTTATTGGTTCTGAAATGTATTCTAATTTATTTGCATGAAACTGTTATACAATTAGATAGACAAAAGGCCATATTTACTGTACAACTTCATAATCTCCAACATAATTGTAATCCCTAACAAATCCACTAAAAACAGAAAGGGGGAAGATGTAATGATATGCCAAGTAAAGCCATTATATCTGGCTTGAAGTGAAATGCATAGTAAAAGTTTTGTATGGGGCTTTCAGAGAAATGTTTTGGTCATGTTTGGCTTAATCAGTAGAGACTGAGAAATTGTTTTGAGATTGTTTAAACTTTGAAAAAAATGTTTCTCTGGAGAATCTTCCCTTGGTGAGAGCTCGAAGCCACACTGATCTTGGTCTTGAGACACTCCTGGCAAACCTGGAGTTCTTACATTTCAAAAGGAACTGAGATTTGTCTGTTCTCATAGGCAGCAAGAGCAAGATGGCTTTAGTAGTTGGAACCTTTCTCAGCCCCAATTAACCTTGTACATGTTTGAATGAAGTAACTGGAATGAGCTCTCTGGGTTTTGGTCTTTTTAAAAAAAGGATGTACCCCTCTGCTCATTCAGAAAATGAAAACTTAACATCTTCGTGAGCTTCTCTCTCTACTGTGGCACCTACGATCCAACATCAAACAATAAAGTACTTCAGAATCTAATGTGTTTAGTTAAGAATAACAGTGCTTTACTGGAAGTACATTACTACTGGTAATTCATATTTCCTTATAAAAATCAAAAGTTAAATAGTTTTGCTGTGAAATAGCTCCCCCTCCAGTCCTGTGAGAGCTAGTATTCAAGGAGGAGATTTCCAGGTCAACTCTTCCTCAGTTCCTTGTCCTCAGTTTCAAGTGTGTTATGTCTTCTGCAATATGCTCATAACTTCAAAATCTGGAATAGGACCAAGGGCAATGGCAATAGCCTATATAGTTTGGAGATTCTCTTGGACACAATGATCAACAACTTGAAGGGAGTTTTCCCAAGTCTATCATGATTATTTTTGTTAGATAGTCTATGATTCTTGGCAGAGCATTACCATCCCAAGAAGTGTAACTTGATTTAATCTATATGTGTGTATACACATACACTTACATATATTATATATATATATATATATATATGTAAACATAAAATAACCTTTCCCTGTGACTTTTTCAAACAACTTTTGTTATTCATGTCTCCCTGCCTTGTATTCTCCTCCCTTCCTACAGGATTTATACCTGGGTTCATTGTTACTCTTCTCCTCTGTTAGTGCCCAGAGTACTTAACAGTACTATGGACTCTAGTCAGGAGCAGCAAAGGTTCCACTTAGGCACCAGATCAACATCTCCATGTTCAATGAGATATTTAACTGTTGTCTTCAGCATTAGAGCATTGTCATCAAGTTGGGGAGAGATACCAAAAGACTTGGCAATAGCCAGAGTTCTTTGGGAGTTATGCAGCTCATTCAAAATTGTATAATACAGATTAATAATTAGTCATCTATGATAATCACTATGATAGTTAAGTATTCTAGGCATACATAGATATATTTCAATTAGGTAGGTATTCTTCAAACATTTCAAGGACCTACAGAATATGGCATTTAAAATGTTTTAAAAACTTAGACTTTTCTGGACAGTGAGACACATCTCCTGGCAGAACCAATCTACTTCAAAGTAGATGAGCATCGGAGACACTCTATATAGAGTTGTTTTTTCATTATGGCAAAAGTTAACCATTTGGACAAGAAACCACGTTTTTGTACTGCTTAACAATATGTGGTTATATAAACTGGACGTGCAGGACCCACAGAAGGTGACTACTGAATTCTAGCAAAACAAGATGAGATGGTCCTTCAGGTTCCTGCTTCTCAGAGGAGACTGCCAGACATCCTGCCGGACACAAGGAGAAACAACTGAGAGACTCTAGGCCTATAGGCTGAAGATGGATGCCCCAACATTGCAGAGGAACTTTGGGTGACTGTCCAGGCAGCCAGCTGTCTCTGTTGTTTCCATAATTTTGGAAGTTGCTTACAAAGCACTTCCTGTTTACTTAGGTAATATTATATCCTTTTGGGGTCTTTGATGTAGTTGAAGACTAAATAGTTATAATTATAGTTTTCTTTGGTTATAACGAAAGGTAAATTAGATATGAAACCTTAGACTCACAAATATAGGATAGAATATTTTCTTTAATTTTGCCAAATACAAATAGACTAGATATTTTAACTGTAATTCTTGCTTGATAACTGTTTGTTATATGTACTTTTACTATGTTAAAGTTAAAAACTTTCCTTTTTGATTAGACATAAAAGGGGAAGTGCTGTGAGAGTTCTTTCTGTATGCTGTGAATATGTGTTGCCTTGATTGGTTGATAAATAAAGCTGTTTGGCCAAAAGTGAGGCAGAATAAGGTTAGGAGGCACATTCGAGCTGGAGAGAGAGGAGAAGAAAGGACAGTGGGGCAGATGCTGTGAGCTGCTGCCAGGAGAAGCAAGATATGAAAGTACTGGTAAGCCACGAAGCCATGTGGCAATGCATCGATTAATAGAAATGGGTTAATTTAAGATATAAGAGCTAGCTAGCAAGAGCCCTGCCATAGGTTAAACAGTTTGTAAGCAATATAAGCCTCTGTGTGTTTTCTTGAGTCTGAGTGGCTGTGGTTCTGCGAGTGAGAGAGATTTGTCTGGACCGGTGGAGGGGCCAGGCAGGACCAGAGAAAATCTTCTGGCTACAGGATCCCATGCTTGATCTCATAGTCCCTTGCTCATAGAGGTACCTGTGTCTCCCATCGATTGGGCTCCTGGAGCTCTGCCCTGTACCCACATCTGTCTCCATCAGTCACTGTATGAGGCCTCCATGGTGGCAGTATTCATCCATGTGATCACTGGATCAGGCCAGTTCAGGCATCCTATCAATTATTTCCATTGGTCTAAGGTGGGTTCATCCCTGTGGACTCTCCGGAACTTCTCTAGCACTCTGTTTCTTCCTGTTACCGTGATTTCCCCATTTATCATGTTATCTCCTTCCTTGCTCTCTCTCTGTCCCTGTTACAGCTCAAACCTCCCACTCCTTTACACTCTCATCATCCATCCCTTGCTTCCCATTTCTTCCTCCTCACTCCTAGTCAGCCCATGTAGATCTCATCCATTTCTCTCTCGCTGGGCAATCCACTCGTCCCTCCTAGGTTCCTCCCTGTAGCTGTTGGTTGCAGTCTGGTTATCCCT